>CM042261.1:5433158-5710658 GCA_023566225.1 Romanogobio albipinnatus | reverse complement strand
ACTGTTGTGCTGAACCATTTGTGCTTTGTGGCGGCCATTATCTGCTGAAAGAGGCACAGCCACCAGGGAATACCGTTTCCATGAAAGGGTGCACATGGTCTGCAACAATGCTTAGGTATGTGGTACGTGTCAAAGTAACATCCACATGGATGGCAGGACCCAAGGTTTCCCAGCAGAGCACCTGGTGCCATGTGTTCCCCAGGTAAGCGACGCACACACACCCGGCCATTGCTCCGTGGTCCAGTTATGATGCTCACTGTTGGCACTTTCGCCAGTGGACAGGGGTCAGCATGGGCGCTCTGACTGGTTTGTGGCTATGCCGCCCCATACACAACAAACTGTGATGCACAGTGTATTCTGACACCTTTCTATCAGAACCAGCATTAACTTCTTGAGCAGTTTGAGCTCCAGTAGCTCGTCTGTTTGATCGGACCACACGGGCCAGCCTTCGCTCCCCACGTGCATCAATGAGCCTTGGCCGCCTGTGACCCTGTCGCCGGTTCTCCACTGTTCCTTCCTTGGAGCACTTTTGATAGAGACTGACCACTGCAGACCGGGAACACCACACAAGAGCTGCAGTTTTGGAGATGCTCTGACCCAGTCGCCCTTGTCAAACTCACTTAAATCCTTACGCTTGCCCATTTTTCCTGCTTCTAACACATCAACTTTGAGGACAAAATGTTCACTTGCTGCCTAATATATCCCACCCACTAACAGGAGATGAAGAGATAATCAGAGTTATTCACTTCACCTGATCGGTGTATATAAACTCTGATATCAGCAAAGGCTGCATATATTTAATATATATAATATAATACTGTTTATTATTGTAATATATTGTAAAATGTAATTTATTCCTGTGAACAAAGCTGAATTTTCAGCATCATTACTTCAGTCTTCAGTGTCACATGATCCTTCAGAAATCACTCTAATCATTCTCAAGAAACATTTCTGATTAGTAAGTTGTGCTTCATAATATTTTTGTAAAAACTGATTTTTTTTCTGGATTCTTTGATGAACATAAAGCTCAAAAGAACTTAATGTATTTGAAATGGAAACATTTTGTAAAATGATATAAAAATGGACATTTCTGAAGCATAATTGCTGAATGAAATGATCAATTATCACATGGACCCACATTTTTGTTTTGCGAATACATTTATATTCACAGGAAGATGTTTAATGCTTTGATCCATTTTTGTTCCACTTGTTGAAATATTTGTAGAAACTAATCTCACAGCTGTCAGAGATCTTTAGTAGCTTACTAAAAAAAGAAGTATTGAAACTAAAAGTGAAGCACCACTGAGATATTAATTTGAGAATTACTTTAGGAAAACACTGTGCTTGAGTGCCCTTAGCCAACGGCAAAGTCAAAAAATGCCTGCTTGACTGTGATTTACCAGAGGAGAGAACTTTAGCACCTTTGGTCCGCCTGAGTCAGGAAACACAACAAACACATAATACAGAGCCCTGGTGTTCCTCTGCTCTCTCTTTCTCCCTGCTAAATGAACTTTGCCTTGCCTTTGCGTCTGTTTTGATGTTTTGGCTCAGGGGCTTGCAATTCCCAATTCTCACAGGCTTTAGAATAGCTTTGTAGAGAGAGAAGAGTGATCCCTTTCCAAGATAGCGTCTATGTCAAAGACATGAAACTGTGACTGTTTTGAGCGTGTGCTTGTTTGTATGGAGGTCAGAGTCAGCCAGGGGAAAAGCCATTTAGTTGACTATATAGAACGTGTAACCGCTCTAATGGCCGCCCACGGCATTCAAAAAGGGAGTTTATTTAATATCACTATATGCATTCATTTCGAATTGCTACAATGAAAATATTTGCATATGAAGGCACCCTAAAGCAAATTCCTAATGATAAATCAAAATATTGAAATATTTTATGTTATATTCATGTACACATGTCTTTATGTCGTGTAGTGTTGTGGTCATAGATATACGCTGATAGGGTTTTAATTCCACAAGTATCCACAAAAAAAATCATTCTTTCCCATTGACGGAAATTTCCAGCTTTCCGTGTTTTCACTATTAGGCGTCTTCTGAAAGTTGGTCCCACTTTATATCAGGTGGCCTTAACTACTATGTACTTATTGTGTTCATATTGTATCGCACAACACTTTTGCTGATATCGAGCGGGTAAAGTTAGGGACAGATGAGTAAGTTTAAGGGTGTCAACAGAGGAATTACAGAAATGAATTACAGATGTAATTACATGCAGGTAATTTAGATCCTAAAATAGCAACGCACCAGCAATGCGCCTGAACACACCTGGTTTATAGACCAGCACACCCATGGG
The DNA here is from genome assembly GCA_023566225.1 of Romanogobio albipinnatus. Taxonomy (NCBI): domain Eukaryota; kingdom Metazoa; phylum Chordata; class Actinopteri; order Cypriniformes; family Gobionidae; genus Romanogobio; species Romanogobio albipinnatus. The sequence goes on along the minus strand of CM042261.1, from coordinate 5,708,356 downwards.
CGAACAGATGGGCGGCAGTGCATTTGATATTTAAACAACGTGGCGCTGAACGTGAAAATGATAACTTTTCTCAGCGTTAATATTTATGAAAATATAGATACAAAAAAAATAAAAATAAATAATAGACCTAAAAGTGAAATAATCTCATTCTCATTATTTTAATACAATCATCCTATACAGTACATATATTTAATATATAATTTAGATATACAGTATATCAAAGTTTTTTCTTAAATTTTTTATATTTTTCATAGTTTAAATGCTATTATTTTTTTGTAAAACAGAGAGTCTGTTCTTTCTTTTGATATATTGCATGTTCAGATATTGTGTATATATATATATATATATATAGCGAAGAGCTTTGTGAAAAGTTTGTGAAAACAATCAAAAATGCTTGCAGTGGCTGAGAAATAAAAAAAGAGTTCAAAAAGAGGGGAAAGAGTTGAAAAAAAAAATTGTTTTATTCATGTATTCATTATAATGCCCTCTTTATCTTCACACACACACACACACGGACACACACGGACACGCACACAAAGACTATAAATATATAAAATATATAATATATAAAATATACTTCCTGAATAATAGAAACATTTTTGATTTAATCTTTACATTGAAGTTCTAAATATGAATAATTCAGTGTTCTGGTACAGGTTTAATGGTGAATCCAGTGGCTGCACCCTTAGAAATAAAGGTTCTTTATTTCTTATAACCTTTAACATCCACGGAACCTTTCTTTGCACAAATAAAAAACTCTTCACCGGTTCTTCTGGGAATCAAAGGTGCTTCTTCTATGTCATCCCCTTCTGGACCCAGACAGCAACATAGTGTCGCCCCACATCTGGTACATGTGGATTCAACGCGTTCCAGATGTGGACCGGATCTTGGCAGACACTATGTTGCTGTCTGGGGAACCTTTATATCTAAGAGTGTATTGTAAATCTTTATTTCAAAGCTAATATGTCTTAATCAGTTTTTGAATGAAATATTTTGCACTGCCAGCAGAGGATTCAAAAATTCAGAGAACATATTAATAATGTTACATTGAAATTTAATGGAGAAGGTGACAAGGTTGCTAATGTAACACCTATGAAGTGCCTATTAACAACGCCTGAGGCGAGCAAACCGAGCAACAGCGAGCGCAGGAACTAATGCGTGGCGCACAAAGTATATTTAAACTCGACGTAAGCGTCTCGGCTGATTAAAGATTGAACGTTCAATTGAAATCTGCAAGACAAGCTAACAGATAATTAATGCTCTGAAGTAAAACTAACATCTCACTGAGAGGCGGCACTGATGACTTCTTCAACATGCCACTCCGCAGCTCCGGCACCAGAGGCTTAGTGCTGTTTGGCAACATAAATGTTTACTATCTTAAGCTGTGAAAAGCATGCTCGCTCGTGCAGCGCTCTGATCAACAGTTAAAAACACATTATGCCCACTTGTACGGCTTGCAGAAAATTGTTTCCAAAACAGAAAGCAGCAATGAAGCCGTAATTGAAGGTTTTGGCTTCAACGTGGAATATTTTAACAGTCAGAGATCATCAATTTTGATTTTTTTTCCCCCTATGACCATGGCCATTTGCGAGCGAGGATTCCCCTGCATGTTAGTATTGACTGCCCAGGGCCAGCGGGGGTGGTGGGAGCAACGGGAACATGGGGTGGGGGTGCATGCTCTGAATAATGCATCTCTCAGACCAAACCTGTCATTGTCTGAAATATTGCCGGCATCATTCTTTGTGACAGAATAATGAAACATTAAAAAAGGCAGTGGAGTGCTGCATTTTTAACAGGGGGCTCCAGAGCTCCGCCCTGCAGATCAGAGCCGATGGGGTATGTCTGTGTGTGTGTGTGTGTGTGTGTGTGTGTGGTTTCCTTCTGAAGAATGCAAGTGTTTTCTCTCTGTGATATAGGGATCATAAAGATCTGTGGATTTTAGCAATGTAAAGCACATCTTTTATAATAACCGTTTCTTCAGGACTGCAAGAAGATCTTTCCTTAATGAGGATTTATGTTTTGTTTTCTAGTTGAAAATATCTATACAGCCTTAAAACAAGATGAAATTACTTAAGAAGCAAAACTGTATATGATATTTAGAGTTGTTCTCAGAGAACATTGTACATTAGGTTTATTTTTCTTGCGCCTTTGGGAATTTGTTATTTTGTATTATTATTATTTTAAGCATCTAACATCCAAAGTAGATTCATGCATAAAATAGGAAACATATCTGCCAGTGGATCTGATTTATCTAGCGTCACAGATGTTTATGGATTTTTTTCTGCATTACAAACCATTACATGTTTTCAGCGTTTTTGCTTTTAGTTTGTTCCACAAGATTTACATATAATTATTTAAAAGTAATCTATAGAATGGGAAAAATTTGGTTTGCACTGAGCCCACTTCTTTTTATTTATATGATATTTTACTAATAAAATAACTGTATATGTTGTTCTTTCCAAATTGTCATTCAGAGTTTAAAAAGCACATCAAATACACACATTTCTATCATACACTTTAGTCTTCTATTAATAAAGGTTTCTAAACCTACAGTAAAAAACAGATGCAAAATAGTTTCTTTTTCAACATTCGCCTCCATTGGAGTCTTGAGTTTTCTTCCAGGAACAAACACGTCACAATATTCCTCATTGAAATAATTAATATGCAAAATAAAGGGGTGGGGCCTGGTTTAGTTAGTTAGCAGTGTGTGTTGAAACCAAGCGGCAACGTCCCGCAGTTTCTCTTGAAGCCAATACGGAAGTGACTTAAACTGCAAATCATCGACTGGCCACTAGAGACAGGCTCCAGAAGGAGCAGAATCTCATTGAGCTCATGTTAAAATGCCCAACTTTACAGCAGAAAAAACATGTTTACAGTCTGGTACAAATTGTGGTTTTGGTCTATACGGCTAATTTTGACAACTGTGAGGGGGGTGAATTTTTTTATAACTCATTCATTTACATTATATAAAGCATTAAAGTTCTGCATAATTAAGGGCATGGCCACTTCGAGTGACAGGTGGATAGCCATTTATCTGCCGTCTGTTAGTCATCGCGTCACTTCAGCTCCGCCCACGTCCCGCCTTTTTGCCCATTTTCTGTTATCCGGGAGTGACGCGCTGCCAAGATGGCCATACTTTGCGCTTCAAAACTGCTCATCAGAATCCTATGGGTGACGTCACGGACACTACATCCATATTTTTTTACAGTCTATGGTTGAAATTTGCGGGTATGGTAAGGGGCGGAACATTTCCCAATCACGCTCAAAGCACTTGACCAATCACAACACACTGCTCCAGCCGACTAATCAGAGCACAGTGTGCTTTTCAGAAGGAGGGGCTTCACAGAAACAGGAACTAAACAGAGCGTTACTGACAGACTGGGAAGAGAGTAGCCGCAACAATGGAGAATATGGGAACATATGTGTTTTTTGAACATTCAAGCATGAAAACCTATTTTGTAGAGCCCAAAAACAACATTTAGACTTTATGAAAGGACATAATACATTCATTTTGCAATATTATTTGCTATCATACATTGTAGTTACTGGATCTGCATCTGCACTCCACATTTCCACCTACACTTACTTCTATGAATGTACATTGCCTCTAGAAATCTGCAGTTTGTGCGAGAGCAGTGCTTCATGGTACCAACAAAAAGAGGCACAAAATTCCCTTCCTGAATCTTCACAAACAGTGACCCTCGATGGTGGAAAGATCTTCCCAACGGCACAACAATGAGCACTCCATTAAAACCTACAACTAAACTATTTTTTTAAACTTATTTTAGCTTCTCTCAGCATTTGTGGAACTTTGTGTCTCTCCAGGATGACTGACTTTGTTGCATTATTCCTCTTTTCTACACTGGCCAGAGGAGAACTGGCACCCCGACTGAGCCTGGTTTCTCCCAAGGTTTATTTTTCTCCATTAGGTCACTTTCCATTTTCTCCATTAGGTTCTTTTTCAACATTCGCCTCCATTGGAGTCTTTAGTTTTCTTCCAGGAACAAACACGTCACAATATTCCTCATTGAAATAATTAATATGCAAAATAAAGGGGTGGGGCCTGGTTGAGTTAGTTAGCAGTGTGTGTTGAAAGCAAGCGGCAACCTCCCGCAGTTTCTCTTGAAGCCAATACGGAAGTGACTTAAACTGCAAATCATCGATTAAGGGCGTGGCCACTTCGAGTGACAGGTGGATAGCCATTTATCTGCTGTCTTTTAGTCATCGCGTCACTTCAGCTAATGGGGTTTTGGTTTCCTTGCCGCTGTTGCCTCTGGCTTGGCGTGCTCAGTTGGGGCCACAAATTTTTTCTTAATTTTTTCAACTAAATATCCACATAAATCTAATTATTAAACCAAATTAACAATATAAACTAAATTACTGATCTAATTACTGATCTAAAGCCCACACTGTCACTGTATGATAGATTAAATGAACTGATGACATCACCGTTTTCTCCAGAACGGCTATACAGCTGAATAAAATTATGCTGCATTATTTTCCTGTTTAACACTGTGAAGCTGCTTTGAAACAATCTGCATTGTTAAAAGCGCTATATAAATAAAGTTGACTTGACTTGACTGTAAAATCCAACAGTGATTCTAAGTGACACTTTTTAGTTCACTTTACTTAATGTCTTAACTTAATAGTAAAAATCTTGTAATCTGTACGATTCACATACTATTCCTTGTTTACACTCTAAAAAAAAAGGTTCTATATGGCACCAAAAATGGTTCTTCGTCGTAATCCTAGGGGAACCTTTTTTAGTGCTATCTAGCACCAATTTTGGTGCTTCAGTGGTTCTTCAGCGGTTCTTCAGAGGTTCTTCACCGGTTCTTTGACTAAGGTGCTATATAGCACCGCTAACTATGGTGCTATATAGCACCGCTACCATATACAGAACATGCTAAGATATGGTGCTATATAGCACCAAAAATGGTTCCCCTATGATTACGACGAAGAACCATTTTTGGTGCCATATAGAACCTTTTTTTTTTAGAGTGTACTCAGAAAACCCAAGTTAAGATTAATTGATTGGTTTGAGTGCCATTTTGTCAAGCAAAAAAACCCAAAAACTCACCATTATGGTGATCAGTGTTCACTTTGTTTGGGCACTTGAAACATTCATACACTCTAAAAAAAAGGTTCTATATGGCACCAAATATGGTTCTTAGTCGTAATCATAGAGGAACCACTTTTGGTGCTATATTGCACCATATCTCAATATGTTAGCGGTGCTATATAGAACCTTAGTCAAAGAACCGGTGAATAACCTCTAAAGAACTGCTGAAGAACCACTGAAGCACCAAAATTGGTGCTATATAGCACTTAAAAAGGTTCCCCTATGATTCCGAGCCAAGAACCATTTTTGGTGCCATATAGAACCTTTTTTTTTAGAGTGTGTTATTATAACTCTGTTCTTATTGATGCAGCGATGCAACAAGAAATCACAGTGATTTGGTTTCAAAGTAAGAGAAGTAATAAATAGGCTGCTTTTAAAAGTTGACCTGGCTTCTGACTGAATAATTAAGTATTTTATTGCTAACACTTACGTCACAAACACCTGTGGAACTTTTAATCGGGTTGATATAATCCCTCTATATTTGTAACAATATCTTGCAGTTGACCATGCTTGACTCACACACACACTTCAACATTCAGCAAAACACAACAATGGTAACAACAATGGTAGCTATACTAAGTCAAGAGTAAATCTAAAGTAAAAGATCAAGTACTCTCTACAGTTCTTTTTAGTTACTAGAACTCTTGTGGAAGTGAACTATACTAACTAACTATTCCTATTTACCTTTACTTGGTTTTTTAAGTAAGTCTAACTAATTCGATTTTACAGTGTAGATCACTTTGGATAAAAGCATCTGCTAAATGTTCATATAAATGCTCAATATCAGCCTTATGTCGGCCACTCTGACATCGGCATTTCCCAAACACAAAATTACTCAAAGCAATGGCAATGTCCACTTCCTTCACAGTCTCAATGGATTGAATGCTAGTTTTTGTATGCCACTGTACACGCCCAAGCCACGGCCACCAATAAAACTGGCCTCACAATATTTCAAGAATCAATACACACAGCTGAACTTCTCTGGCTTACGTGATCTGCTTTCATGCCGTTTTTGAATCAGACAAAACAAAAGCTTTTATAACAACCGTCAGATATTTATCTCCACTCCAACACAAACGCTCAGCCCAGGCTTTGTTCTACAAGGCACTTTGAGCTTTTAATCGCTCCCTCTCTTGGCCTGGATGTTTGACGATACTTCAGGTGCATGAGAATGAAATCCCCCCTCCCATCAGACGTCAGCAACATCAGCACAAACCAGACTTACAGATCTCCCTTTCTGGATTTGCTCTCTTTTTTTCACTCTCTATTTGTGTTCGGTTCCCTTTCTTCTGCTCGTTTGCCCATTACTAGCCCGTCACTGCTCATGACAAATGTAAACCCCGCTCAAACAGAACTAATTAAAGCAGCGTGCAAAAAAACATTCGTTAAATCCTTGCACATTATTTTGCCCAAGACTGTATTAAACACTGTGACATTTGGCTATGCTAATTGAGCATAATGGATGTACCTTTTGCAGATAACATTAAGCGGATATCACTTTAAAAGATAGGCATGGTTTACTAATTATTCGTTAATGTAAAAGAACCTCAGCCCTTTTGCAATTCCAATCATTACTAATGGCTTCAACTGCAGCTCTGGGGAACAAGACAGATTGCTGTGATTGTTTATGTCTAGATCTCAGTACCTGAGGCTAAAATCCATCGACATAAATGAACAATTCCTTTGTTCCTATGATTAACAGAGTTGCGTGCCACTCAGCATTGAATTTAGAATGGCTTTTAAATAGTGCTGTCAAACGATTCAAAAATTAACTAATTGATCACACATTTTTCTGTAATCGCACCTAACATTAAGGTTTTTCATATATTTTAATAATTGCTTATTTAAACTCAAAATTAATGCATAAAGACAGTATATTTTAAATATTTGCTTTTTGTGAATGAAGGCCAGAACCACTTATACTAATACTGATGCCTTTATGAAATTGAAATTGCATTAATTATAGCCATTCAACATTACAGTATAATTGAAAGCTATCAATTTGAACATTTATTAGGCTTTAAAAAAATATAACAACTTTTAATTTAGGTGAACTTAAAGCAGTCTTCACATAAACCCATTGTAATAAATGTCACATTTACCTGCCCTTCAATATATCAGGGCTCCATTTTATCTATCGGCCCAGTCAGACCGGTTCAGATTTTTACTGGCCCTGTCAAAATGCACTAAAAGTTCTTGTTTTCGTCGTTTTTGACCCATGTAACCTTGTGAACAGTTCTTTAAAGGAACACTCCACTTTTAAAAAAAAAAAATAGGCTCATTTTCCAACTCCCCTAGAGTTAAACAGTTGAGTTTTACCGTTTTCCAATCCATTCAGCCGATCTCCGGGTCTGGCGTTTTAGCATAGCTTAGCATAGATCATTGAATCTGATTAGACCGTTCGCATCTCGCTCAAATATGGCCATATCGATCCTATTTAAAACTTGACTCTTCTGTAGTTACATCGTGTACTAAGACCAACGGAAAGTGAAAAGTTGCGATTTTCTAGGTCGATATGGCTAGGAACTATACTCTCATTCCTGTTTAATAATCAAGGAACTTTGCTGCCGTACCATGGGTGCAACAGGCGCAATGATATTACGCAGGGAAGAAAACAGTATGGTGCTTACAATAATTTAGCCCAGGATCTCCGGTTGGATGATGCGCGGTTTGCGGCATATTTTAGACTTAACAAAAGTCAGTTTGAAGACCTGCTACAGATCATTGCTCCGACACTAGCACTAGTCTCCATTTTTCCGGTCTTTGTGTTTTGTGTTTTGTCCGGTCAAGTGCTGTCTGAAGCGGCTTTCTGTGCGCATGAGTGTGTGTGTGTCACGCAGACAGGAGATTGTCTTATCACACTTGAATGGTTTAAAAGCATTTGCGTGAAAAGAGCGTGATCATGTATTATAACACTAGCCGAAGGATGACAGGGGGGAAAATGGATGCTGCGTTAAAGGGATAGTTCACCCAAAAATGAAAATGTTATGTTTATCTGCTTACCCCCAGGGCATCCAAGATATAGGTGACTTTTTTAAACTTTGTTTTGCTCAGCCTTGAGGCTGTTGGACATAGTGGTGTATTAGAGGTAACAAATGTTATAAATCGATCTTTACAAACCGATCATTTCGTGTCTAAAGACATCAATGTGTCGTCACGAGCCGCAGGGTTTAATTTGAAGTTGTCTGTGCATGTTTTTTTTTACTCTCATAGATTGTGTTACCATTCACATGCATTATATGACTGACAGACGTTAAAAATCTTCATTTGTGTTCTACTGAAGAAACAAAGTCACCTACATATTGGATGAACAAGCAGATAAACGTCAAATAAAAATTTTTGGGTGAACTATCCCTTTAATTGCGTTAAATATTTTGAATGCGTTAAACTGAAAAAATTAATTGCATTAATTTTGACAACACTACTTTTATATTGCAAGTTATTTCATTTAAAATTCTTAAACTGCTAGTTTACCCCAAAAATGAAATCATCCAAAAATTCTGTCATCATTTATTCACCCTCATGTCGTTCCCAACCTTTATGACTTTCATCTTCTGTGGAACATAAAAGTAGAAATTTAAAAGAACATTTCATTGACTTTCATCATATTCTTCAAAACATATTCTTTTATGTTCCACAGAAGAAAGAATGAAAGAAAGGTTTGGAATGATGTGAGTTAAGTTTAATTTCTTTGGGTGAACTATCTTTTTAAATTATGCATAAACCTCCATTTGGTGTTAATATCTTTGTTCCCCTTGAATTTACCTGCTAGTACTTATTTTTATTTCTTTTTTTATTGCTGTTGGTCTTCTAGTTAGAAAAAAAGCTTTGCCACAATCTCTATCCCACTCGTTTGACAGAAATACTTTAGAGTATAGTAGAGAAATTTGAATATGTCAATATTTATGTTGAGAACTGAACATGCAGGCAATATTTCACAGTATGTTTAGTACTACGTGTACACATGCCAACGTTTAAAACGGCGAGTTCAATGGTGTGATGTATGTGTTTCAGGGGCTAAAACACCTCAGATGCTGACTATTCATTTTCTCTCCGTTTCATTTGCAAAGCTATCATGTTTTTCACTTTCTGTTTGCGTTTTATCAAGGCTTCATTTCAATTGACATCTATCTCGTTTAGGACCTTCCATCAGAGTGCGAGCAGCCCAATGACCAGAGACGGGCCTCGGGGGAGACATCACACGCCGCTCACATAATGCCAAGCGATGCTTGTGAGGGAGGTCCAAAATCCCCAGAACAGTTCAACTGACAGCTACATTTACAGAAGAGTTTTTTTTGTCATGGTTTCTCTCCTTTCAACACCAAATACCTCATAACACCACTGACTTCTTGGTACAGGACTGAGAGAGCAAAGAGAGAGTCTTTCTTTTAGCACAAAAATAAAACCTAAGACCGGGAGGTCTGAAGGGCTTTCTCATTTCACACTTTCATCTCTGTACTGGATATTACAATCACAGGCTGTCTGCAAACAAGTCTCCCTGCAGCTCAATGATTAGGTGATATACAAGCTACTGTTTCGATAAATTAAAGGGATAGTTTACCCACATATTTAAATTCTGTCATCATTTACTCACCCTCATGTTGTTCCAAACCTGTTTTACTTTCTTCTAGGAAACACAAAAGACATTTTGAATAATCCCAGCAAGCAATTTTGAGTTTAAAAGACGCCTAATAGACGTACAAACACAGCTCTGACGTCTGGGCTAAAGCAAGGCAAAATTTGGGCTGTCAGTGAAAATACAGACGTCTAACCAGTGGTGTAGTCTACGTGATACGCAGGTATACGCCGTATACCCACTAGGAAAGGCCAAGGATTTCCGTATACCCACTTAAAAAAGCATGAGGATACGTAACAACATCATTTTGTGACAGAACTTTCATTCATAAATTCACCCCGTCTGTGTTGCGAACTTAGACTGTGGTTGCAATTGCGAATCTCTAACATATTTGGACCATTGGGTCTTCCGTGGCCTGTGACCTGGATCTGACGTCACCTACCAAGGAAAAGCACAGGTGCTTGGCGATCTTTCTTGGCGCAAGTTTGTAAAAAGATATGAAACGAAAGCAGACTCAAACTACACTCTTTGAGTGTTTTCGGAAGCCTGCCCCTAAAGCTACAGCAGCAGAAGAGGGGAGATAGTGTGTGTGTGTGTGTGGGGTAAACCGAATACAATTTTTATATCTCCTTATTTCAGATGATGAGAGCTCCTAGCCAGCCGTGTGGACTGAAACTCAGGCTAGGGAATTTAAAAACAGGCATCCTTGGTTAGAGTGGAGGGACAGTAAGTTAGGTAGATATCAGCACACATGCAAATCTGATATAAACAATTAACCCATGTGTGGCCAAATTTTTCTGAATGGTTTCATGCATATAAGTCATGTTAATAGTGTCCTATGTGAACGTGTTCTGCATTTATTTTCCCCAAGTTTTAGTTTTTTTTCTTGAAAACCGTATTTGAATGTGCGGCAACTATAGTTGCCGGTGGGCAAATATGTTGTATGCTCCCCTTCAATGTCAAATTTGACTAGGAGGAGAACATTTGGCATCTAACTCAAAATAACTGCTTTCAACAGATCAGTCTTTACACAGACAAATGTATTATGTATAAAAGTCGAAGAACATTCGATGCAAACTCCAAAAAGCTTGTTGGCCCTTACAACAAGACATATCATAAAATATTACATTTTTTCCTATCGAATTAAGGTCTACTGTACAGTAGAGATGTCAGTTAAAGGGGTAATGTTTTAGGTGGGATATTATGAAAGCAAAAAGCACTAAACAAGACCAAAAATCTTGATTTATTAACATGTTAACACAGTATACCCCATTTCCCCATTATGTGTACTTACAAGTCCTTTGCCCACCGGCAACTATAGTTGACGCTTGGACTTTTGACTAAGTATACAAAAAACTAATGATCTCTTGTAAGAATTGTTTTGTTTGGATGATTCTAGAGACCTTCACGATTATGTATTTATATATATATTTGGTGGTGCCTATGGGGTGTCGCTCTGGGATGGGTGCGTATGAGGCTGGGAGGGGGAAAAAATCACAGTATACTCACTACAAAAAACTAGACTACACCACTGCGTCTAACTATAGCCCATGAATAGACTAGTCATCTAGATAAAACATGAACATGTCAAAGAAATGAACCCAAACACCTTGTAATTATGGTTGACTTTGCTCACATGACGGAATATCATACATCTCGGAAGTTATTTTGGCAAAACGACATGTGACCAAATTCAAGGTTATTATAGCTAGAAGTGGGTTACTAATAGCCGGACTATATCGGGTCTATAGTTGCTTGCTGGGATGTTTCAACTGTTTTGTGACATTTTTGAAAATATCTTCTTTTGTGTTCCACTGAAGAAGTAAATGATACACCTTTGGATGAACTATCCCTCTAAGTAGCTTAAAGAGGACCTATAGACCCTTTTCACATTTCCGGGTTTCTCAGAGTGGAAGTCGTCATAGTTGGGTTATCTATTATAGCTGTGAATGAGAGAATACATTCAATATTTTGTTGTGTGCCCATTTGCTCAAATAGAAAAAGAAAAACGGCCATAATAGTGATTTCACAACTTTCAAAAAAGAGTGAGATTGATAACGGCAGTCAAAAGAGAGTCTGTCACTCCCATAGACGCTGTATTAGAAAAACCCTCACAGCAGCGGTAACTTGTTTTTTTGTCATGTGATGCAAAAGTAATCAAATACAAGTATTAGTTTTATAAATGTATATATATATATAAATGAAAATACAAAAAACGTTGCAGGATTTACAATATTGATGACACGACAACACGACAGAATGTGAAAAGGGTCTATTATGCCCTTTTACAAAGTCTTGATTTTGCTGCTAGAATCCGTTTTCATGCTTGAATTTCCCCATATTCTCTCACGAACCTTATTTTCCCATATTCTCCATTGTTGCAGCTCCTTTCTTCCCAGTCTGTCCTGTCTCTATGAAGCCCCTCCCTCTGAAAAGCACACTGTGCTCTGATTAGTCGGCTGGAGCAGGGTGTTGGGATTGGTCAACCGATTTGAGAGTGTTTGGGAAATGTCCCGCCCCTTACCATAACTGTCAGTTTCAACACACTCCTAACTAACTCAACCAGGCCCCGCCCCTTTAATCTGCATATTAATTATTTAAATGAGGAATATTGTGACGTCTTCGTTCCCGGAAGAAAACTCAGGACTACAATGGAGGCGTTTCGGGAAGTTCAGAAACAATGACACTGATGTAGAGAATAACTCCCGCTGGAGGGACGTTGCAAAGCTTTTTCATGCTCCAACAGAAACATTACACACTAAAAAAAGCTGAACATGGAAAAAAGCATAATAGGTCCTCTTTAAATGTAGTTGGTTCTGTTTAGAAGTTAGTTAAAAAGAGTAGCTTGTCTACTTTAATATATACGATAATTAGTCGCTCATAGCTTAACAAGCCACAGTTTCTCCAACACTTCTGTTACTCGCAGGGACTCTGAATCAGAGCGGCATACAATACCAAATTAATTTCAGTTAATATCTTCATCTCTTTTTCATCTGCTGGTTTGGAAGGTCAGGTCTCTGTGCAGTGACACCAGGCTGGCTACGCTCTCAAAACTATGAAATATTATTTCTGTGCAGCACCTTATTCTCCACATTCAACAGATGCCTTTCAAGTGTAAATGAAATATGAGGGACCTAGTTGCTAAGCTACACATCTAGGAAAAAGCATATTGAATGTATAGAAATGAATGCAGGAGACTAGTATACCTCAACATAATTCAGATGAAACTCACTCTTGTGAAAAAGAAGCACACTTTAGCATACTTTTTAAAATAGTTGCATAATTTAATTGCAACTAAATGAAAATGCATTATAGATGAATGGTTAGTGTACTGCCGAATGTACTGCCTTTATGGTGAACTAAAATATACAGTAATTTCTATTCAAACTTGTATGTCAAATATCTAAATATATTTATAAATACACACATGTAATGATGTTGCAATTTAGTAAATTAAAATATATTCACTTATATAATGAGGAACACTACAGATAGTCAACACATCAAAATAAGTGTACTTCATTAAAGTAAAACTTTCAATTTGACATTACAAAAGTGCGATTAAGTCATGAAAGTGTACTGATTAAGTACACTTAAGTGGCATTTTTTTTCAATGATATTATATTATCTGCAAGTATGGTCTCTTAAAAATATACTTTCAAGATTTGAAGTGCACACTCGATACTTTTAAGCGCAAATTTGGGTCAAATATGGACAAACCCAGCCGATTGGTTACATTCTTTAATTTTAAACAAATGCTTGGGTTTGTCTAGCCTGGCTCCGCCCTCCTACGTACTTCCGACGTCAATTTTCATATTTCTACAGTACTCCGTCTGGGATTGCGGTATATTCTCTGGCTTTCTCCGTCAAATTTGAACCGGTCCAATCAGGAGAGGGAGTGTCTGAGAACGATGACGTTGATGTTGTGCGCTAGTTTGAGTTGTAGTTCATTAATGGCAACGGAGAAAGATGCGAGCGAAACCATTCGTTCCGTTGTGGAACCGCTGCCGAATATCCAGAAGTTAAAGCCGGAGCAAGAACAATCTTTGCTGAGTTTTGTTGGTGGCCATGATGTTGTGGCCCTCCTCCCCACGGGGTCCGGGAAAAGTTTGATTTTCCAACTCGCTCCGTTAGTGGTGAAGGAGTTGGCTGAAGCCCTATTCGGATGGTAATTGTTTCTCCTGGGGTTGTATTGTCATCATTTACAGTGGTGATTTTATTGCCGTCCGTCTCCCACCACCCGCGTAAAAATCCCTGGCCGAATTACCTACTGTTTTAGACAAACACCAAGGTCGTGTGGTCATTTCATTGCTGTCCGAATCCACATCTCTTTGTTTTCAAGAATATATCACTTCAAAATTCACTGTTTATATCCTTTTTGACCCCTGCAGAGCACCGTACGGTTGCGCTTCACTGTAATTTGGATGCATTTCTAGACTTGTATTTCTTCTATGCTGGCAAGTATTTACAAGAGCAATATATTTCATCACCGCTCAAAAAATAAAAAGAAGAAAAACATGTAAACATTAGAAATGGGCCGTTATTTACGGCAGCATTTATTCTTGTCATACCAAGCATATGACATTTTATTTACACCCTACAATCATGTTACAGACCACGTGAGCAGCGCGTTCCCGATCAGAAAACTCTCCCCTCCACCGTGAATAAATCACAATCCGAATGCACGAGTTTTAGGTTTTATCACTGAGGTGGTGCACAATCTGCACATTTATTTTTTCGGACTTCCATGTGAGAAACAAAAGGCGAACGGCGCCTGACATGCGTCACGACCAAACGTTACGACAAATATGTCATAAAACACCACTCTGCCTCTTTTCATTTTCATTAAAAATATATATTAATCATTAATAGCCACACAAATGTGGTCCAGGCAACTCCTACATTATCTTCACTGCGTGTATATTGAAATATCCTTAAAAAATAAAGTTACGAAACTTCTCTTTGCCCTCATACAAAACGATTTGGCAGACAACAAAATATAGATTCATGACACAAAGATCGGCCGTTAGATCCCCATAAGACAAACCACTACAGGACATCAGAGCCAGCGGCAAACGTCAGAAGGACTGGCCGAGGAAAGGCTGCTCTCACCGGGGTTAATGAGCACTGAGTGCCCGGTGATCGCCTGGATCTCACAACTCCAAAAACGCCAGATTATTTTTTTTAAATAGGCGTTCTCTTTAGAAATAAACCACAGATTTGAGCTTTAAACAACTACATTCTCACCTGAAAAAGTCTTAAAACTACATTTTGTGACACAATAGTAGTATTTTTAAATTATGCAGGGTTTATCATCACGTCACTTTACCACATGACAGCAGCAAGCAGGCTCCTGATTGGTTAACGCGGTGCGAATTGACGGCAAAGTTAAAAATTTTCAACTCGGGCGTCAGGCGCGAATTCGCTTCAAACGCGCAAATGCACAAAAAGCACCATTCACGCGTATCGCGGAAGACGCTCAATTTGCGTCAAATTCGCGCGAACAGGACACGCGAATGAGGCGGAATTGCGTCCATCGCGCCGCACGAAACGCGTCTATCGCTCCGCAGGACCTCCAGACACGCGTCGACGCGCCTTTCCATTGACTTAACATTGAAATCACTCGCTCCTGACGCGTTTGGTGTGAACGCAGCATTAAACTTCAACAGAGTATCCGCCTTCAAGGAAGTTAACGCTTGTCAATGAAGAGTGGCCAGACTCTCTGTACAAATGAAATGTATGAGAGTCTGGTAGGACCAGGCTAGGGTTTGTCCAAATTTGACCCAAATTTGAATTTAACCAACCCAGCACTTTTTTCAAGTGTATACTAGTCATTCCAAAGTAACATGACTTTATTATGGTATGTAATAGTATCATGTGTACAAGGACCTAGGACCATGTGCACTAATTAACATGTTAACATAGTTAAACATGTTTAAAACCATATCCAGACAAAATTGCCTGAAATATTTCACAAAAAGCCTGTAGAATTTGTGTGTTAAATACCCCAAACACACTGAAAAGCCTCACTTTTTGCCTTTGCTGCATTCTGCTCCAATTTCGTGTTGTATTTTCAGTTACTCACCAAACTCCCTGGGTACAGAGATAGAGTACACACAGCTCTGTCCCGTCGTGTAGTTCCTCGGGAAATTCGGCGACAGCACGGTTCCATCGGTCCCAGTAGAGCGGCTTCCACATGGTGCTGTTCACACAAACACCCAGATCACTCATTACTTTGTGCTTAAACACTCACGATGAACTGCTATTTTTGAGACACCAGTCTGGATGGAAAAAATCTTGGCTAGCGAAGCATGTACGAGTCTTTTTATGTGTTTGATTCATTTTGTTTGGTCTACGGCAGCAGAGATTCTCTTAAGCATCTATCTCTACCTTGACAGCTGGGCAGCCCCCTGTTCCAGCCAGGCCTGCCATCATCTCCCATAATGCAGGTAAGCGTGGAGTAGCCCTGGAGGACGTAGCCTGCCTCACAGTAGAAGGTCACGGTGGAGCCCAGCTTGTAGTCACTGCCCAGCCGAGTGCCATTCATCACATTACCGGGATCAAAGCATGACTCCCTCAGCTTGGCTGTGTGAGATGGAGAGAAGTGCAGGAAAAGCAAGGGGTGAAAATCACTTTAGGCATATCTTAGCTTGCGGGATGGGTCAAAACCAAAGTTACTGTACAACATAAACACATTATAAAGACTTTTTCGGGGAGCTTGAAGCCTGTCTGGTAACTAAAAACTGTAATTTTTACAAAAAATATATATATTTTGTGCTCCGAGCAGGGTTATTATCAGTAAAAAAAAACAAATTTCGAAGGCTTGAAACATATTTTAAATAAAGATAATTGTTTTATCAAGTTCAGGATTAAGTTTGAAGAGGATTCTCACACAACTGTATTTTCGGCAAGTTTAATTCAAGGTAAATTAAAAACACTTTTTTTTTCATAATTCACAAATTATGCATAAAGTGCAACAGCAAAATTGTGAGGGAATTTTTTTTTTTTTTTTTTGTATAGAGCTTTATACACTGTAAAAAAAGTTGCTTTTTAAGTACATTCAACTTAGATGTATAAGTCATTTCAACTTAAATTACATTTAAATGGCTTAAAATGAGTTGAATCTTGCATAACTTAGAAAAAAGTTGAAAACTGAGTTAAAGTAATGTAAAAACAGCTGTCATGACTTACTGATCATATATTTGTGCTGTCAAATCGATTAATCGCGATTACGATCACGACAAAGTTTGTTTACATAATATATGTTTGTGTACTGTATACAGTATATTATGTATATTTAAGAAAAATATTTCTATATATATATATTTATATGATTTTTTTTTATATATACATGAATGTGTGTGTATTTATATATAGATAATAATTTAACACAGTGCACACAAATATTATGTAAACACAAACATAGGCGTAAATCCCGGGGGGGTTAGGACCCCCCATCTGAGGGTTGCCCCCCCCCCCCCCCCCCTAAAAATATCATTAAAAATGACATTGTGTATTGTAAATAATATAATTATATATACTTAAAATAATTGTGTAAGTAGAAAAACAATTCAAAAATTTGAGTCCCCCCTCTCTTGCCCCACAGTGGTTTGGTCCACAGCGCACCTCACGCACACACAGACAGACACACAGACAGACACACAGACAGACACACAGACAGACACACAGACAGACACACAGACACACACACACACACACACACACACACACACACACACACACACACACACACACACACACACACACACACACACACACACACACACACACACACAGACAGACAGACACAGGCTGTTAAGGCTATTTTATTCACTTTAAACATCAGATGAAGTGATTATTTTCATCTTAAAACAGACAATGCTGAGTTATTAATAAATTATCAATGACAGAAAATTATGATAATCAATGTATTTTTCTATAAGTCTGATATTTTAGCGATTGCTGTTTTGGTTTCATATTTTAACAATTATTACTTTGTGTTGTTGCCAATGACACAGAAAAGAAAAACGGACATGAGATCATTTTGAGTGCACCAAAATGCCACAAATATACAAGTACAATTTTGGCGGTATTATTTGTGTCCCCTTCAAAAATTGTCCATGAGAAATTTTATTTTTATGGTCCCCCCCACCCCAACTGTTAGATGAAATTTACGCCCATGAACACAAACTTTTATTTTGGATGCAATTAATCGATTTGACAGCCCTATATATATATATATATATATATATATATATATATATATATATATATATATATATATATATATATATATATATATATATATATATATATATATATACTTATTATCTGAAACTAAAACCATAAAAAAATACTTTTGCTACTTGAAATTAAATAAAATATAACAAAAACGTATTTTATTTCAGCATTTCTCATTTTCATTTAGTTTAATTTGATGTACTGAAATAACTAAAACTAAAATAAAAATATATAAAACTATACAGACATTTAATGAAATGACAAATAAAAACAAAATTACTAATAATATTTTCTATAACAGTATAACACTGAGCAAAATAAATAGATAAGCGTGAGTAAACGATGACAGAGTTAATTTTTGGGTGAACTATCCCTTTCAACTGAATACGAGTCACAATTAATTGCACTCTGCAGTCAGGATTATATGTAATATACTGTATCTATCTAAGGCTTTGGACGTTTGGGCTGGTGAAATGTCAGGCTCTACCTTTGTACTCCAGGTGGAAGCCGGTGTAGCTGACAGAGCCATCACTGCGGAAGGCCAGGTACATGGTGTTGGAGCTGCTCTCTATCCGTTCGGGAAGCTTGCTGTCCTGGAAGCTCCCGATCAGCGCGCTGTTGCTGTCCACGCCGTCGTAGATATACAAGAAGTCGTAGTTGGGCTCTATGCTGAAGCTAGGAGAAATGATCAAAGAGGAGTTTTCTGAACTGAGGGATCAAAAGCTGGGCAGTGATCTACATTCCAGTCCTGAGATCAACTTTGCAGACGGCAGTATAAAGTCAAACATGTAAAAAGGAATCAGAGACTTGGTTTAGAGTGATAGGGGAGACCGGGGCAAGTTGTCACACGTCTAACTCCATTAAATAAACCTTCAAAAGTTTCTGGTCCGTAAGTTTTTTTTTTAAAAGAAGTCTCTTATTCTCACCAAAAGTGCAAATATTAGAACAGCAATATTGTGAAATATTATTACAGTTTATAATAACTGTTTTCTATTTGAATATATTGTAAAATGTTATTTATTTCTGTGATCAAAGCTGAATTTATCATCATTACTCCAGTCTTCAGTGTCACATGATCTTCAGAAATCATTCTGATATGATGATTTACTGCTCAAGAAACATTTATGATTATTATCAATGCTGAAAACAGTTTTGCTGCTTAATATTTTTGGGGAAAAAAGGTGTAGGGGGTGAGGTGTGAGGTGTAGGGGGTGAGGTGAGGTGTGGGGGGTGAGGTGTGAGGTGTAGGGGGTGAGGTGTGAGGTGTAGGGGGTGAGGTGTGAGGTGTAGGGGGTGAGGTGTGAGGTGTAGGGGGTGAGGTGTGCTGAGATCAGTCTCTGTGATGTCCATATGTCCGGCACAACGGCTGAGCGTTCCTGTTGAACATCAATAACAGCCGCTCTAAACCTCCAGTGCAGGATCAGCAGCTCTGCTGTACTCGGAGACACACACTCATAAACACTTGCACCTTTTCATTTGCAGTAAGGTGCAAAGATAAGGTCTCGCCCATCAGTGGAGAGTCGTTTGCCTGAGATGGATTGTGACCGAATCAGATTTACACTCCCATTATGCAGAGAGAGAATGCTAAGCATGCCTTCCACACTTCACTGCGTCAGAAGCCACTGCTTAGGGGTTATTATAGGATAATTCATACACAGGATAAGATCCTTTACACCACATTAAAAAAGTCATTAATTTCTGATAAACAGATGCATTGGATTTTTCCCCCTGCTCTGTAGCTGTCAATCAGAAAACAATTATTTCTGCGCTAATCAGGTCGATAGCTCAAACTGTACTATTGCTAAACACAGAGACAGCGGACGACGGGAATACATCTGTAGTGCTGCTAAAAGAGGTCACTTCTTCCGGAGCGCATTGTTCATTTCCAATTTCATTGTGGACATATTTCATAGCGTGGATTTTTTAAGCAGAAAGCAGTCAGTAATGGACTGTGTAATGAAAGTCTTCGAGATGGAACCGAACGAGAGCTATTTATTAGAAACTTGTTTGAGACATTGGCACGCTGGCAGAACTCCAACACGCTTGTTTACTCGGAGAGGAGGACCAAATTCAAATGAGACGTGATGCGGCCGCGGGAACCACACTACCTGCTGCTGCACGGGCCGGAGAAACAGAGGAACACTTCTTCATCATCTGTTTTGGGGCTGATGTATGGCTCTGAATAGTGGCTGTGAAGGTTTTGAAAAATATTAGGCGCAGGAAAAAAACACAAAAGCGCCTGAAATGGCGGCTCCTGTTGTGATGAATGCTGTAAATTGAGGCGCACGGGCAGAACGGAAGATTGTTCTTGAGTTATCGCTGTCATTAACGGATCTGCTCTTAGATGACGAGTCGAGAGAAGAGGAGAAGTTTAAACGCTCAACACTCAGAGATTTCAAAGAGCGAGTGAGAGAGACAGAAGGAGAAATAATCTTCTTCTTCTTCCGCTGACTTTATTATTAAAGTATTTGTTTTTTCTCTCCTCAAACTCATACAGCACTGATTAATAAATACCATCTATCTATCTATCTATCTATCTATCTATCTATCTATCTATCTATCTATCTATCTATCTATCTATCTATCTATCTATCTATCTATCTATCTATCTATCTATCTATCTATCTATCTATCTATCTATCTATCTATCTATCTATCTATCTATCTATCTATCTATCTATCTATCTATCGATCGATCTATCTATCTATCTATCTATCTTCTATCATTCTATCTATCCTTTAATCCATCCATCCATCCATCATTCTATCTATCCTTCTATCCTTCTATCCATCCATCCATCCATCCATCCATCCATCCATCTGTCTATCTATCTATCCATCCTTCCATCCATCCATCCATCCATCCATCCATCCATCCATCCATCCATCCATCCATCCATCCATCCGTTTATCCATCCATTTATCCGTCCATCCGATTGGTCCATCCATCCATCTGTTTAACTATCCATCCATCCATCCATCCATTGCTCTATATATTGGTCCATCCATCTATTGCTCTATATATTGGTCCATCCATCCATTGCTCTATATATTGGTCCATCCATCCATCCATCCATCCATCCATCCATCCATCCATCCATCCATCCATCCATCCATCCATCCATCCATCCATCTATCCTTCTATCCATCCATCCATCCATCCATCCATCCGTCTATCGCTCTATATATCCGTCCGTCCATCCATCCATCCATCCATCCATCCATCCATCCATCCATCCATCCATCCATCCATCCATCCATCCTTCTATCCATCCATCCATCCATCCATCCGTCTATCGCTCTATATATCCGTCCGTCCATCCATCCATCCATCCATCCATCCATCCATCCATCCATTTAAACGTTCAACAGTCACTGATAATTTAAAGAGCGAGCGTGAGAGACAGAAGGAAAAATCCTGAAACCCAAGCACTTTTTCCTCCGCTGACTGTGTGGGAATCCTGATTAATATTCCTCATGTCTGGACTGGACCCTCACGACACACTTTGATCCAGGTGGAAGGGAATTGCATGCTAGCATTAGGACTTTGGCGACTGTCAAATACGATAAACTCCTACAGCACCCGAACTTAACCCCGCGCTGACCCCGGCCGGACGGAGAATCCCGCTTGCGGCTTGAGCGCCGCTTCGTGTTGGCTAAATGAAAAATGGACATAATTAGCAACATGATTGGACTGTGAAGGAAATTTATCAACCCTGCTTTTATACTAATTGGTCACATCACTCAAGGCAGAGACGCCTCTCTACACCTTTAAGGCAAGAAGAGGGGAAGCTAAAAAAAGGGCCCACCGTCAGGTTCATTACAGACAAAATGAGCAAAGAATTCCAGCTGGGCTCATTATCTCTCCCAGACATGAAATGCATTTTAATTCAGACAGTGATAGCAGTCCCGCTACATAATTACTTAACACGTCGACTGCGGCCATGTCGAAGGACACCGTGGGCGCTCATTTTAAATGCGGCGTTATGACACAGCAGCCTCTAAATGAACTGGTGAACTTATCAGTTGGAGATATTATAGCTCAAGCGAGGGCATAAACGGAAGGCCAGGAATATGCGCACCGTGAGATGATTTCCGATATCACGTCTTTCTGTCTCATCGGATGCAATTTAAAATGCGCTGACCCCACCACAACTGAGGGTTCAGCTCATATTAACCCTCCCACGGAGAACCGCACGTCTGCATTCACAAAACTTCCTGGACACCTGAGGTGAATGTCCAAACCTCCCGCCCCGTACACGACATCACCACAAACACTCACCTGAAGATGATTATCCTTAAAGACCCTCTCTAATCCACACCTTCAGACAAGAGCTCTAGAACAAATCTGATTTACATAAACATATCTATCTATCTATCTATCTATCTATCTATCTATCTATCTATCTATCTATCTATCTATCTATCTATCTATCTATCTATCTATCTATCTATCTATCTATCTATCTATCTATCTATCTATCTATCTATCTATCTATCTATCTGTCTGTCTGTCTGTCTGTCTGTCTGTCTGTCTGTCTGTCTGTCTGTCTGTCTGTCTGTCTGTCTGTCTGTCTGTCTGTCTGTCTGTCCGTCCGTCCGTCCGTCCGTCCGTCCGTCCGTCCGTCCGTCCGTCCGTCCGTCCGTCCGTCCGTCCGTCCGTCCGTCCGTCCGTCCGTCCGTCCGTCCGTCCGTCCGTCCGTCCGTCCGTCCGTCCGTCCGTCCGTCCGTCCGTCCGTCCGTCCGTCCGTCCGTCCGTCCGTCCGTCCGTCCGTCCGTCCGTCCGTCCGTCCGTCCGTCCGTCCGTCCGTCCGTCCGTCTATTGTTCCATCTATCCCTCTATCCTTTTATCCATCCATCCATCCATCCATCTATCATTCCATCCATCCATCCATCCACCAATCATTCTATCTATCCTTCTATCCATCCATCCACCAATCATTCTATCTATCCTTTCATTCATCCATCCATCCATCCATCCATCATTCTATCTATCCTTCTATCCATCCATCCATCCATCCATCCATCCACCAATCATTCTATCTATCCTTTCATCCATCCATCCATCCATCCATCCATCCATCCATCCATCCATCCACCAAACATTCTATCATCCATATATCTATCTATCTATCTATCTATCTATCTATCTATCTATCTATCTATCTATCTATCTATCTATCTATCTATCTATCTATCTATCTATCTATCTATCTATCTATCTATCATCTATCCATCCATCCATCCATCCATCCATCCATCCATCCATCCATCCATCCATCCAATTCATCCGTCTATTGTTCCATCTATCCCTCTATCCTTTTATCCATCCATCCATTGTTCTATCCATCCCTCCTTCTATTTATCAATCCTTCCATCCATCTATCGGTCTATCCATCCATCCATCCATCGGTCTATCCATCCATCCATCCGTCTGTCCGTCCGTCCGTCTGTCTGTCCATCCATTTTTATATTATGTATATATTAATAATTAGCATACAGTATATTTTATTATTATTATTATTATTATGATTATTATTATGATTATTATTGTAGTATTTTGTATGTATTAGGCTTGCTGTGATAGTCAGTGTTACATCACACGGTTACATCACTTTCCCACCGTGGCACCGCCCCCCCACCGTAGTTTGGATGTTTTATAGAAGTAAAAATCATTTAGTTCAGTCAGAGAACAGACACTATCACTAGGTGAAACTGGTATAACCGGTGTTGTCACACGTCACACCATAGATAAAAAAAATCACATTATTCACCAATATAAACCAAAAGCCCAGCCATACAGAGCAGCTTATAGATGACTTTACCTGATGAACGCCAGCGACAGGACGTAATCGGAGTTGACGGCGATGAGCCAGTCGCAGTCCTTGCTGTGCGGGTATGGATGAGGGAAGTTGGGCGACAGAATAAACCCAGAGGAACCGGTGAGATTGCCCCCACATGGAGCTGGGAAAACACAGAGGACTCGTATCAGCAGCATATGGGCATTAGTAACACATGAGGAGAATCTCTTATTAAAACATGCGGCTTGAACATCTGTGCCAACCAGGAGCCCAGAGAAAGAGTGCTGGAGTAAACACGCAGAGACAGAGATACTGAGAACTTTTTAAGCTCCTCTGAGGAACCGGGACATGTAAAGCGCTCATATCTTATAAATGAGGATGAGAACTATAGCAAGAGAGAAAGGTTATTTAGAATATGAAAGGAAAAGCTGAAAAGCCTGCACCCTCACTTTCCTGCTTCCAAAAACGAAGAATCTTTTGAAAGACAGAATCCATCCGTATCTGGTAATGTGATATTCATTCATTTGGGCACACTTTCATGTGACTGCGATGATAAGGAATCTCAATGGTGTCGAGTCCCTCAGTTTGAGTACAACTCTTGAGAACGGTCTGATAAAAACGGCTTTTTAGATAAAAGTTCTGTTGTCAGCATCTAAAGCATTATGTACCAATTAACTCAGCCTCTTAGATGTCTCAGAATCGTGAATATGTGTTATGAAAATGAGTAAAACAATACTTCTTATGTACAGTATGAGGCTGTGTGTAATGTTTACAGATATAGCAGTGTACAAATACAGTACAATTTGGTATATCATAACTTTTTTTAAAGCATCAGAGACACAAATCCCATGTTTTGTAAACTATTATCAATAAACCAGGGTTAATATATATATATATATATATATATATATATATATATATATATATATATATATATATATATATATATAT
This sequence comes from Romanogobio albipinnatus, assembly GCA_023566225.1. Classification (NCBI taxonomy): domain Eukaryota; kingdom Metazoa; phylum Chordata; class Actinopteri; order Cypriniformes; family Gobionidae; genus Romanogobio; species Romanogobio albipinnatus. Next base: position 5,683,665 of record CM042261.1, on the reverse strand, counting down.
ATATATATATATATATATATATAGTAAAATTTATTAAAAATAAAATAAGTTTTTTATATTTTATTTCAGTTAACATTTATTTATTTAAAGCAACAGAATGTATATATATATATATATATATATATATATATATATATATATATATATATATATATATATATATATATATATATATATAAATAAATATATATACACATATACTATAAAAAAGTTTTATTTTTATATTATACAAAAAACATTATTATATTATATAAGAATGTATTTGAATGTATCCATATCCAGAATGTATACAAGAATATATTTATATTACAAAAAAATGATGTTGCTTTAAATAAATAAATGTTAACTGAAATGAAAAACAAACTTATTTTATTTTGAACTTTTTTTTTACCATTTAGTTTAACTTGATGTACTAAAATAACTAAAACTGAAATTAAAATGTTAATATAAAAATAAAATAAAAATATAGACATATTTTAGAAAAAAATCCCCTAAAATTAATAAAACTGACTAAAATGAAAATGAAAACAGAAAAAAGAAAAATTAAAATTAATTAAATGACTAAAATATGTTGATTTGTGTCATAATTTTTGCTCCTTAAAATCCTTAAAAAGTCTGAAAAAGTAAATGAATCTAAATAATAAAGTAATGAATCCCATTTAATTTTCTTTATCTTCCTTTTCTTCAAAATTGTTGTATCGACTGCATTCATCAAACTCCACTATTCAACACTTTTTCTTAATTCATGAAATAAAAATAAACAAAATAAAATATTTCTTCTTTAAAATATGGGAATTAGATGTAAATTAAATATAATCCATACAAACAAACACTTGGCCACAAAATAGCTAGTAACCCTGTTACTCATTCTGATATGTTTTTTTTTATTATTGAAAGAAAAAAAACAAGATCACACAAATATTACATGCAGTGTTACTTTCGTGTAGCCGTGGAAAAGCCAGTATAATACTAAAGTGAAATACTAATTCTAATTCAGATCCGTTCCTTTAATTAAATCCCAATATAAACCCTTACCTATACAGATAGGAGGGCTTGGTTGCCAATAGTAGCGGTTCTCCACTTGTATGCAGGTGATCTTTACGTCTCCCTGCAGTTCATACCCCGGATCACACTGAAAGGTCACTGTGTCTCCAGGCTCCCGACCATCTCCATTACGACTGCCGTTCATGGGCACTCCTGGATCCCTGCAGGCGGTGGCCACTGAGCCTGTAATCACATTCACAGCAATTAACAGTCAATTAACACCTTATGAGCAGTTACTGTATGCTGTCAATCCAACTACACAGCTCCAGCGCTAGAGAAAACTCGAACTCACTTGAGAACTCGATGGCAAATCCAGACTTGCTGATGTAGAAGTCGGTCTCGAACTGAATAGTGACCATGTTGAGGGTGCTGTGGACGTTCTCCGGCAGCAGAGAGCCGCTCACCTCCCTCAAAGACATCTCGTTCTCCGTAGGCCCGTCCCAGACCCTCAGGATGTCGTGGGAGGCTTCAGTGTCGAAGGCTAGAAACTGCAGGCTGTTAATATAGAGATGAACACACATACATGCGTCAGGTCATACAAGGCACGCTTCATTAGATGCACAATGTACAGTGGTGGAAACATAGGGCTGTCTGACACAGAACAGATGTGCCGTTCATTATTATTCACAATGCGTAAAACGAACAGGAGGGAACTGTTATTATAGTTGCTAAAATCACAACTACAAAAATCCATTCAAAAAATTGTCACTTTAAATTAAATAAATGTTCACTGAATTTATATACATAAACTAATAAAAAAAGTGTGTGTTTGTATGCATTTGTGTCATTATTATGTTTTACTACTATATATATATATATATATATATATATATATATATATATACACATACCAATCAGGCATTACATTATGACCACCTTCCTAATATTGTGTTGGTGCCCCTTTTGCTGCCAAAACAGCCCTGACCCATCGAGGCATGGACTCCACTTGACCCCTGAAGCTGTGCTGTTGTATCTGGCACCAAGATGTTAGCAGCAGTGTTGGGGGTAACGCATTACAAGTAACTTGAGTTACGTAATAATATTACTTTTTCAAGTAACTAGTAAAGTAACGCATTACTTTTCAAATTTACAACAAAATATCTGAGTTACTTTTTGAAAAAAGTAACTCAAGTTACATTTTCACATTTATTTGACTGACAGCTCTCCTGTCCTCATGTTGAGAAAAATTGAGAGTAAGTGCAGAAGCGTTGTGTGTAAATGTGTTATTGTAGTTCTAGACTAAATGTGAGCATTTATTTATCTCACTTGCACAATAAAGATTCTGTCCTCCTCAAAATTAATAAAATCAGTCAAATGCAAAATCAGAATACTATGCAAACCTCAAATATATAAATGTTAAATATAACAAATATTTTTATACATTTAATCTACCTTTATTGACCAATGTCTTGCTACTTACCTTCGATGATTCAGTTAAACCATGAGCAAATATTACTAGATTTTTTGTTTTTATTGGTAAAACTTTTTCGCTCCTGCGTTCTACTCTTCCATTATCCAGAATGGCAGCACATTTTTACCTCAGCCTGAGGCGTATTAGTTCAATTTTGGTATGAAGAGGTCTTTACATTTTCACAAAAATATAACTTTTTTTGCTATTAAAAAACAAAACAAAAAAACAAACCCTGCCCAGGTGAGAAAAAGTAACGCAAAAGTAACGTAACGCATTACTTTTCTTAAAAAGTAACTAAGTAACTCAATTAGTTACTTTTTAAGGGAGTAACGCAATATTGTAATGCATTACTTTTCAAAGTAACTTTCCCCAACACTGGTTAGCAGCATATCCTTTAAGTCCTGTAAGTTGTGAGGTGGGGCCTCCGTGGATCGGACTTGTTTGTTCAGCACATCCCACAGATGCTCGATTGGATTGAGATCTGGGGAATTTGGAGGCCAAATCAACACCTCAAACTCATTGTTGTGCTCCTCAAACCATTCCTGAAGCATTTTTGCTTTGTGGCGGTGCATTATCTGCTAAAAGAGCCACAGCCACCAGGGAATACCGTTTCCATGAAAGGGTGCACATGGTCTCAACAATGCAAAGCCCTGGTAGGTGGTACATGTCAAAGTAACATCCAGATGGATGGCTGGACCCAAGGTTTCCCAGCAGAACATTGCCCAAAGCATCACTGCCTCCGCCGGCTTGCCTTCTTCCCATAGTGCATCCTAGTGCCATGTGTTCCCCAGGTAAGCCACGCACACACACCCGGCCATCCACGTGATGTAAAAGAAACGTGATTCATCAGACCAGGCCACCTTCTTCCATTGCTCCGTGGTCCAGTTCTGATGCTCATGTGCCACTGTTGGTGCTTTAGGCGGTGGACAGGGGTCAGCGTGGGCACCCTGACTGGTCTGGGGTTATACGCAACAAACTGTGATGCACTGTGTATTCTGACACCTTTCTATCAGAACCAGCATTAACTTCTTGAGCAGTTTGAGCTCCAGCAACTCGTCTGTTTGATCAGACCACACGGGCCAGCCTCCGCTCCCCACGTGCATCAATGAGCCTTGGCCGCCCGTGACCCTGTCACCGGTTCATCATTGTTCCTTCCTTGGAGCACTTTCGATAGAGACTGACCACTGCAGACCGGGAACACCCCACAAGAGCTGCAGTTTTGGAGATGCTCTGATCCAGTCTATATTAATGCTGTCAAATCAATTCATTTGCTATTGATCGCATCCAAAATAAAAGTTTGTGTACATAAGTGCATAACCAGCCAGTATTCAAAACGATCTCCTTACCTCAGCCCGATTTACAATGGTAAGCTTGTAATAATGTGTTATAATTTGAGTGGTACTGATTTCAGTGCGATGTCTTTGCGTCATTACCTCACGTCTGTATACATAAAGAAGGAGTCCGGATAGAAGTAGTAACGCATGTGAGGAGCGCTTGCCGTTTTTTACCGGTCGCCGAGAGTTGAAGAATGTTCAACTTTGAGTAAAACTCAGCGCTCATCACTGTCACTTTTCACCCAGCCGTCCAGTCAGAGTGGAGGAGGGGCGGGACAAATACAACAGACCAACCGGCACATTCTGCTTGAACAACGTCAACTGATGAAAACAACGAGCATAATAACGGAACAAAATAATTTAAAACAAGAGCCAGAGGAAATACTTTACATTGTATCAGCGTTTTTATATAGAATCTATTCAGAAACAAACTATCTGTGAAATGAGCTACACTTCCGCGGATATTCCGTAGGGAAAAAAACGCTGCGCTGCCAAAACGCTCTCAAGCGCCCACAGCGGTGGACACACGGCCTTAGTATCTGTGATTTCGAAGTATCCACACCGGTGCGGTGAATGAATGACAGCCACACACACTCCTCAAAACATTAGATTCATCCACGCTGAGGAGCCGTGACGATGCCCAACCCCACGTAAAAGATAATCATTCCGCATTTGATTAAAAATATTAATAAAAACTATAATCGTATCTCAAATTATGATAGTAAAATGACATTTATATTGCTCGGATCCCAGACAGATAGAAGAGTTTGAGTCGTGACAAATCACGCAGGTAGTGTCAGATAATCACATCTCAAATATTATTCTCCAGGGTTCAATAATTGTTCATCGCATCTCTGTTCTGAGTGCCAGTCCTTGACTAGAGTTTAACAATGTGGTCTGATCGAGACATCAGCGGCAGGTGAACAAATAATGAACAAGCGTGCGATTTCAAAAAGCTTTTGGTACTAAGAGAATTGGAAAGAGGACAAATTATTAGGTTGTAGCGCAGCATTAAAAGTGCAACAGCGTTTTAAGCTTCATAATGAGTTTGGCAGTGCAGGTGGTAAACAAAGAGATTTACGAGGTACCATCGGCTCATCTGATGTCTCCTTTTCTCTCCGTACAGATGCAACATCAATGGCTAGCTCCACGATTAGAGGTGTATTAATAGATAAAGCCTCTTGTCTCAGCTGGCTGTATATGCGCTTCTGGTTGGACTCCCCTCTTGTGCGATCCAAACACTTCGAATGATCCAGAATGCAGCAGCACGTCTTGTCTTCAACGAGCCCAAAAGGACCCACGTCACACTTCTCTTCATCTCCCTGCACTGGCTACCACTCGCTGCTCGCATCAAGTTTAAAGGTCCCGTTCTTCGTGATCCCATTGTTCAAACTTTAGTTAGTGTGTAATGTTGCTGTTAGAGCATAAATAATACCTGTAAAATTATAAAGCTCAAAGTTCAATGCCAAGCGAGATATTTTATTTAACAGAAGTTCCCTTTCAAAGCCTACAGCGAACGGCTGGCTTGGACTACATCCTGGTACTTCCTTCATTAATTATGTCAGCCAGTAGAACAGACTAACCTCCGCCCACAAGAATACGTGAAAAAGGGGGCGTGGTCTTGTTGCTGTCCCACGTGGAGAAGAGGACGTGTCGCGTGGAGAAAAGGAACTGTAGCTTGAGTGTGTTTGTCGCCATGTCGTCGAGACGCTGTTATTTTCATCCCGGAGTCAAATCACCTTTGTTTGGCTTTCCCAGGGACGCTGTAGAGATCATTGAGCGCATACATCTCCCGTTAAGAGGCGTGACCTTTCCGTACAACTTGCGCTAAGCTGCTGTCGAATCACAACACGGGAACCGCTGGCACAATCAGAACTCGTTACGTATTTCTGAAGGAGGGACTTCATAGAACAAGGAACTCATCAGCCGTTTTTAGGACAGTGAAAACAGCGGTGTACAGATAGTAAATTGTGTGAAAAATACTGTGTTTTTTTACACGTGAAACATGATCACATGTTATATTGCACACTGTAAACACAATCAAAGCTTCAAAAAAACACGAAGAACGGGACCTTTAAGGCGCTGACGCTTGCATAAAGAGCCACCACGAGCTCCGCTCCTGCTTACTTTGACTCCATTCTACAAATCCACACCCACACCAGAAGCCTTCGCTCAGCAAAGGAACGACGGCTTGTGGTACCATCACAGAGGGGGAAAAAATCCCTTTCCAGAACATTTTCATTCAACGTTCCCAGCTGGTGGAACGATCTTCCCAACGCCATCCGAAACGCAGAATCATTGACAACATTCAAAAGTCAACTTAAAACTCAGCTCTTCCGTGAGCACTTAACCTCATAAAAAAAAACAAAAACACTTTCCTTTCCTCTTTCTCTTCCTTCTTCCCTCCCTACTCTAGCCTGTGCTACACTGAGCAACGTACACGGTCTCAGGATTTCTGGCTCTTATTGCGCTTCTCGACTCTTCATGACCAATCGCTTCATGTTTCCCCAAGTTGTAAGTCGCTTTGGATAAAAGCGTCTGCTAAATGCATAAATGTAAATGTAAAATGTAAATGTATTCTTATGGGCTTGGTAGCTTGGAACGTGGAGGGTACAATATATTCACATTTGGAGCAAATACTAATCAGCACCTGATGATGTTGCCCGAATCCACCTCAAGGACCCACGTGCAGCGCAGATTGTTGTCATAGGGGAACGGATAACCTGGAGACAAGATGCGTCCTGATGTCTCGCCTTTAAAACGTCCACCGCATTCAGCTGGGGAAAGAGAAAGGACAAGACAGGGTTGGAGGAAGAAGCGGAAAGAGAAGTGAGAAGTGTTTTTTTATTAACACACTCTCACATTCGTACACATCAGGGCCCCTGAAGATTTGCAGGTGAGCACTGAAATAACGAGGGGTGTCTGGCAAACAAGCACAACACGAGCGGGGCAGTCTGAGTGTAAAACACACAGTTAGATCAATTAAGCACCGAGAGGTTTTCAGGTTTTTTTAATCGAGTAATTCAGCTCTGACATTTAAACTGCACTTTTACTAGTTACCTCAATCAGAGTCATTTTAATTGACTATTAATATAGTTTTATCCATATCTTTTCTTTTAATTTAGTTTTCATGTTCCTTTTAGTTCACATTTTTAGTCATTTCATTATGTGCCTTTGTCATTTTGTCCGTTTTTAATTGCCATTTCGATTTTTTATGTTATTTCAGTTTATTGTCAACTTAGCTTAAGTTTTTCAGCTAATATTTAGATTTGATTTTATTCCAGCTTCATTTCAATTAACAGAAATGTAATTAATGATAATAACACAGCTCATATTTTAGCTGTGAGAACAGTTCTCTGATTATATTTATATACAGTCAAACCAAAAATGATTCAGACACCAGATATATTTTTTTCCCTAGTGTGTGCAGGACACTAAAGTTCATTTATGTACGTGAGGAGAGCAAAATAAAGTCTACTGTGACATATTATACCACAAAAATTCTTCATGCAGTGATTCCCAGTAAAATGTATAAAAATGTGGGAGCAAAATGATTCAGACACTTTGACCTGAGCATGTTTTGCTTCAGTGTTTTTTCTTGAATTGCTAATGCGACCTTTGACACCACAGATTGATCAAAATGAAGCATTACTCGGTCATTGGTTGAGCTAAATTGGTATTATCTAATTGTGTAGTTAAATTTAACAGCTGAGAAAATGTCGAAGGTGTCTGAATACATTTTGCTTTGACTGTATATAAGCTAAGTTGGAAATCTGTCAGTTAGAGTTGGCAATGTGTCAGGTATTGAAGCTTTGTTTTACTGTGGTGGGAAACAATCCCATTAGACAAAACATACTTATTTATTTGACCAATAATAAAACCTGAAGAATAAAAGGCCAGATTGTGCAAGGTCAAACTCTCTTTTGCCGTTTAAAACTGCTGTCAGGATTTACTAAAGACACGCAGTGATAAATTAGCGTTGAAAAGGCGTGGACAGGGTTATTTTAGCGGCTGATCTTATTGCATATGCATTTGTAGGAGTTTCCCAGAGTATTTAAATCAATCCTGCGAGGTGATTTACTAAGGTTTCCGCTCGTCATTTACTGGTATGTCCGCCATTATTTACAGCATGTCTTAAAACAGATCCTAATTCATGCTGCTCTTATAGAAATGATCCGGCTGTGCCTGTGATCTTTCATTTGCGACAGTAGATCACGTGCAGAACTTTCCAACTTTCCAGAACTTTTTTTTTAATTGCACTCTTGCACTAATTTGCCCTGTTTAGTAAATCAGTCCCAAAGTCTGCTGCAAACATACTTGTGTGACTGTCCATTATCGTCTTCTTAAAGCTTAGTTTATTCAATTGACAGTACAAAAAGTTATAGGATAAAAAAAAAAAAAGGAATCCTTTTTTTTTTTTCTACTTTATAACTTATAGGCACGTTTTTTCTTACTAAATATACCCGACTCTATTGGAAGTTTCTTGTCTTTTTGACAAATTGCTGACTATATCTGTGCTGGAGAGAACTGTGAAAGATGTATTACTTTGAAAGATTTTGAAAGAAGTACTTTTAATTGTGATCATCATTAATCAACATCATGATGTCGATTTCCTGTACCAAATAGTTCTGAAAATATCAAAAACCACCAGAAAATATAGAGAATATATAACATTTTAGAAGTGATGTTAATGACACACACACACACACACACACAAATTGTGCCTGTCCCTGTAACTTTTACCCTTAACAGTTTTAATCATCACCATTTTTATATTTTTTATATTAAATATACAATACAGAAAACTTTTTTTATTTTATATATAAACATTATTCTTTTGTTTATAATTATTGTATATATATATATATATATATATATATATATATACATACACTACCAGTCAAAAGTTTGGAATCATTAAGATTCTTCTGCTCACCATGCTGCATTTATGTTATTAAAAATACAAAAAAAAGCTATAATATTTTGAAATATTATTAAAATGTAAAATAAAATCTTTTCTATGTGAATATATTTTAAACTGTAATTTATTCGTGTGATCAAAACTGAATTTTCAGCATCATTACTCCAGTGTTACATGATCCTTCAGAAATCATTCTGTGACACATTTATGATTATTATCAATGTTGAAAGCAGTTGTGTACACATTTTTTTTAGGATTCTTTGATGAATAGAAAGTTCAAAAGAACAGTATGTTTCTAAAAAAGAATGCTACCGTTCAAAAGTTTTGGGTCAGTAAGAATGTTTTTTTTTTTTGGGTTGAACTTAAAAAAATTAATACATTTATTCAGCTAGGATGCATTAAATTGATCAAGTGACAGTATATCTGAAGATCATGTGACACTGAAGACTGGAGTAATGATACTGAAAATTCAGCTTTGATCACAGGAATAAATTACATTTTACAATATATTCAAATAGGAAAAAAAGTTATTTTAAATTGTAAAAATATTTCACAATAATACTGTTTTTGCTGTATTTTTGATCAAATAAATACAGCCTTGATGAGGAAAAGAGACCATTAAAAAACCATTCAGAAATCTTAATGGTTCCAAACTTTTGAATGGTAGTGTATATACATTTATACATAATTTTATTTATAAAATGTGCATATTTATGATAAATAATATGCTAGCAATGAAACTATCCTAGTCTGCCATTTTTTCCAGAAATGTTTAACGTAATTTCCAACAATTTAACATAGTGTAAATGTTAATAATGGATGGTTCATAGGCAAAATGACAGGAATCACCAGTGATGCATCTATATCCACAGTTGGATATTTTAGTAGACACATTAAACAAACTAGAAAAGTGTGTTTTAAAGGAGTCCGCAGGGTGCCTATAGTTGAAACTCACCCAACAATGGTGGCTCTAACTCTGTCTGTTATCTAACACTTCTCTATTCTTGGGTCTCAAATCCCCTGTAAGCACCTGAGGAGATTTATCAGCTCCAAGTCAGAGCATCAATCAAGTGAACAAATGAGCCTGACGTCCATTTTGATGAATCCTGATGGCATTCAGACTCGCCACTTTAGCCCTCTGTACTTGCTTCATTATTAGTCTGCTTTCACAAGCACTTTATTAGGAAACTTTAATTGCAGGCACTCTCTTTTCCCCTCAGACCCCTTTTCCATCTTCCCCTATCCTGTCCCTCCCGTTCTCCCTCTTGTAAAAAAAACTGCAGGGGCCGGGAGGAACAGTTTCGAGAGTTTCTTAATGATTCCCTTTTCAGCAATTCCTGTCACCGAGCCTCATTTGCATAAACCATCTACATGACAAACAATGGACGCACAGCTCAATGAAGCCTGAATAACAGGGTTCAGATTGCGACTTGATTAATCTGAACATTAGAGTGTTTTTTAGACATCCGGAATAGAGGCGTCTTCCAAACGTATCCCTCCCCAGCCTCTCGCTAAACCAACATCCTGCCACGTTCATTGCTCATCAGGGCCGCGGATCAGTCACGTGTCATTAGACGGTTAGGAGAGCTCAATCACTTTGGATTGGCTGCTCGCACGTTGGAAATCAATGCAGGAAGATTGGGAGATGACGGGGTTTCTGGTTCGAGGCTAAACATTTGTACGAGCTGTACGATCAATCGTTTAAAGATCGCAATCAAGTTCCTAAATGACAATGATTCGCCTCTGTCTATTAAACCTTCGACAAAATCACACAACATTCAGATCTGCATTGGTATGAAACACAAACAGTCTTTTCAACCACACAGTATCATTATTTCTGTCTTATAATAATTCAAATTATCACAGAATTACTGGGATAAAAGTTTATTATTTTGATATAAACACTGATGTCTACGGAAGCAATCAAACTAGAGCAAGTCACCTTTGGAAAGAAACTTGGAGCTTCAAATAACGATTGTATCAATTACATTGTTACACCAGTAGGTGGCAACAAGTGACTGTTAAAAAAAATATATATATTATTGAATCATTCATTCAAGAGATACGTTCAAAAACGCAGATTCATTCAGTAATGAAGTCTTTATGAGTGAATCATTGAATCATTCATTCAAGAGATAGGTTCAAAAACGCGGATTCATCCAGTAATGAAACAAGTGAAGTCTTTATGAGTGAGTCATTGAACCATTCATTCAACTCATTTATTTAGATTAACTAAGCATTTTCAATAGACTGAAGTGCCTTGAAACATGCAGCATTATTCAATGTAGTGATGCAATTTCCACTGAAACAGGAAGACAAGGTGGGACATACCGAAGAGCTCCTCCCCTTTTTAGGCCAATAGTGTTTAGTTTATTTCACAGCTCGGCCGGAGCTGCAGTTTCCTCCTAATTTTTAACCTTTTCTCCTCCTAATCTCCTCCATATCACTTTTAAATACATTTCTGTGCAGAATCGTTCCCTATCCCTATATAGTGCACTGTCTGATCGTTCCCTATCCCCTATATAGTGCACTGTCTGATCGTTCCCTATCCCCTATATAGTGCACTGTCTGATCGTTCCCTATCCCCTATATAGTGCACTGTCTGATTGTTCCCTATCCCCTATATAGTGCACTGTCTGATCATTCCCTATCCCATATATATTGCACTGTCTGATCGTTCCCTATCCCCTATATAGTGCACTGTCTGATTGTTCCCTATCCCTATATGGTGCACTGTCTGAATCGGTCCCTATCCCCTATATAGTGAACTGTCTGATCGTTCCCTATCTCCTATATGGTGCACTGTCTGATCGTTCCCTATCCCCTATATAGTGCACTGTCTGATCGTTCCCTATCCCCTATATACTCCACTGTCTGATTTTTCCCTATCCCCTGTATAGTGCACTGCCTGATCGTTCCCTATCCCCTATATACTCCAGTCTGATTTTTCCCTGTCCCCTATTTAGTTCACTGCCTGATCATTCCCTATCCCCTATATAGTGCACTGTCTGAATCGTTTTCTATCCCCTATATAGTGCACTGTCTGATCATTCCCTATCCCTATATAGAGCACTGTCTGATCGTTCCCTATCCCTTATATAGTGCACTGTCTGCTTGTTCCCTATCCCTATATAGCGCACTGTCTGATAATTATTTATCCCTATATAGAGCACTGCCTGATCGTTCCTTATCCCCTATATAGTGCACTGTCTGATCATTCCCTATCCCCTATATAGTGCACTGTCTGATCATTCCCTATCCCCTATATAGAGCACTGTCTGATCATTCCCTATCCCCTATATAGTGCACTGTCTGATCATTCCCTATCCCCTACATAGTGCACTGTCTGATCGTTCCCTATCCCCTATATAGTGCACTGTCTGATCATTCTCTATCCCCTATATAGTGCACTGTCTGATCATTCCCTATCCCCTATATAGTGCACTGTCTGATCATTCCTTATCCCCTATATAGTGCACTGTCTGATCATTCCCTATCCCCTATATAGTGCACTGTCTGATCGTTCCCTATCCCCTATATAGTGCACTGTCTGATCGTTTTCTATCCCTTATATAGTGCACTGTCTGATCATTCCCTATCCCCTACATAGTGCACTGTCTGATCGTTCCCTATCCCCTATATAGTGCACTGTCTGATCATTCTCTATCCCCTATATAGTGCACTGTCTGATCATTCCCTATCCCCTATATAGTGCACTGTCTGATCATTCCTTATCCCCTATATAGTGCACTGTCTGATCATTCCCTATCCCCTATATAGTGCACTGTCTGATCGTTCCCTATCCCCTATATAGTGCACTGTCTGATCGTTTTCTATCCCTTATATAGTGCACTGTCTGATCATTCCCTATCCCCTATATAGTGCACTGTCTGATCGTTTCCTATGCCCTATATACTCCACTCTCTGATCGTTCCCTATCCCCTATATAGTGCACTATGTACCATTCACCAGAAAATAGTATAGTATAGTATAATAGTGTGAACAAGTGACAGATTTGAGCCGCAGCTTCAGCGTCTGTTTATAATGTAGGGGGCGCGGCTTCAGATTCAGAGAGCATTTGATTGGACAGAAAATCTGACGAGATGCTGAAGTGAGAAGTGATGTCATCAAAATCATTGATCCATTTAGGCAGAAGTGAGAGACTGTAAGTTTTGAATGCTTATGTCTTCTAAATGTGAATTGTGTCATTGTTTTCGAGCGCACTAGATTATAGATAACACTAACATATTCATACTAAAAGCCAAAAAACTTGGCTTTAATTTCATGGGGACTGTTACATTTTGTCAGAATCTCTAGTAAATTACTAGCCTGACGTCGTCATACTCAATTCTAGTCAGAATATGAGTCTGATACTGCTCCGTTGGGCTGTGATTATGGGGTGTGTTTCAATCGAACCAGGAAAGACCTCAATTGGATAGACCTACAACCAATCAGAGCAACGGAGCGACGCATAACGTTAGTTGTCAAATGTCAACAGAACTCAACTGCGCTATGTTGCCAAGTCTGCGGGTTGAAGTGACCCCAATTATGTGATATACAGACCCAGGAAGGCGAAATTTAGCAGGTAGTCCAGCCAAAATAACACATATTTTACCCCCCAAATGCCATTTTTCCCGGAGAACCCCCCCACCCGGAAAGCTATTGGGCTTGTTTTTGGCTAGTTTTGAGTGGCAATTGGGCGAGTTTTGCTGTAAAAACTTGGCAACCCTGTCTGTGCGCGCTGGAATAAGTCACGTTAGAAGAAGAAGATGAGTGTAAACGATCTTTGCCGGTGTTGTAAAAAAAGAATTTAAGGATACACAGAGTACTTACCAACACGATCATCATTTCTGAGAGAAATAGTAAAGGTGAATGCATATACGAACAAGTTCTCCGTTTAGGATTAGAACAAATTCAACCCAAGCGCCTTTGATGACGTGGATGATTACGTTACTGTTTATCATCTGTCCATCATCGTCTAAAGCCCACCCTGACAATTTCATTGGTCCGAACAGTTTCTGTTCGGGCATAATTACTTCTCTATGGATCAAGTCCAGACCGAACTGCCCGTGCAAAATGTTTTGTGGGCGGGGCTAAGTTCGTCTGGCATCCAGGCTAGTAAATTACACCTTAGTTGTCTGTTCAGAATCGTGGGAGAACCGTGATCTCTGTTTGAAACAAACAAATTCTCAATTTATCCCGAATCATGCAGATCTAATGTCCTCTCCCAGCGCAATTATGACAACATGTTGAGCCGTCTCACGCTAGGTGTGTTTATGACGATTCGGCCCGCAGATGATGGGCTGCTGCTGAGAGGAACGCTGATTTGGCATTGCGGTGGTGTCGCATCCTCTGCAGAAATGTCTCATTCACACTTGGTGACTTGAATGAAAAATATAAAAATAGTTAAATATTTTATCTGCAATAAAAAAAGGAATGCCAAGATGGATACGCCTTCTCACTATTTTGATATATCTCACTTTTGCTAAAGGTCACATCAAATGACCCGCACATTTCGCCCGTCAAAGGAAGTGAAATATCCTCCACATTATTAAGTATCTATTATTAATGCTGGCAGATACGTCTGAAAAACATCAGCCTGAAACTCCAAGGCTGATTAGTGTCTTTTCTCTCATCTTTGTTATTTCTGTGTTTAACACAACAGGATAGTCAGTGTACTTTATCTGCGTCTGCCGTGCGGAAGCAATTTGGACGAGCGCTTTGAGTCTAATCAGAGCTCATTAAGACTAAATCTAATAGTGAGCAAATCTGATCTGGGGTCAGTCGACATAGCAATATCCAACTCATTGGAGGCTAAATCCCCATAATCACCATTCATCAGGAAAATGAAGAAAGTAATAGCGGGACAGTCTTATCTGAAGCTCTCGTGTGCTTTGCTTGATGAAGAATGATCTCCACAGCTCAACCGGGAGTCCCTGCATCCGCTACAGTATTAACAACCTGCACTATTACTCACAGACGGAGCGAGGGGCTTCCACCACTGATCATTTTGGACTATTCAGAAAGTTATGGTTGTACAAGGCAGCATAATATGAGCTTCTAATGTGCTTTTTCCTGTGTGGAATATGAGCAATACTGCAGAAACGGGGAGGGGCTTAAATACTGCAGCCTTGGATAATTATGACAAATGGTTGAGAGCAACACTGAGCTCAGTTATGATAACCACGAGGAGAGATCAGGCTGGAATGATGCATACTCGCTAATAATGAGGTTTAAATGTGGTTTCCATGACAACAAAAGATCTCCATGCACTAAAAGGATGATAAATAGCTAAAACGATCACTGTTTATAATGAAACAATACGTGGGCCATGAATTTATCTGTTCGAATCAAGTAATATTTCTTGCATTTTTCAAATGTCAAAAGCAAGCATGCTCACAAAAACTTTTAAAAATATCATCTTGTATATTTTACACATATTAAAGGTGCACTATGTACAATTGTTTCAGTAAAATATCCAAAAACCAGGCCAGTGTTATATATTTTGTTCAGTTGAGTACTTACAATATCCCAAATGTTTACAACTATTTGTAAATCGTGAGAAATTGCTATTTTAACCAATGAAACGGGGCGTGTGGGCAGAATGGGCAGTAACATCTCCTCACCACTGACTCTCAACACTGGAGCCCCTCAGGGCTGCGTTCTCAGCCCACTCCTGTACTCCCTGTACACACATGACTGTGTGGCAACCCACAGCTCCAACACCATCATCAAGTTTTCTGACGATACGACGGTGGTAGGTCTTATCACCGACAATGATGAAAAGGCCTACAGAGAGGAGGTGCACACTCTGACACGGTGGTGTCAGGAGCACAACCTCTCCCTCAACGTCAGCAAGACCAAGGAGCTGGTGGTCGACTTCAGGAGGAATGAGAGAGAACACCGCCCCATCACCATCGATGGAGCACCGGTGGAGAGAGTCAGCAGCTTCAAGTTCCTCGGTGTCCACATCACAGAGGAACTCTCATGGTCCGTCCACTCCGAGGCCGTTGTGAAGAAGGCTCATCAGCGCCTTTTCTTCCTGCGACGGCTGAGGAGGTTTGGAATGAGCCGCCACATCCTCACACGCTTCTACAGCAGCACCATAGAGAGCCTGCTGACTGGCTGCATCACCACCTGGTACGGCAACAGTACCGCCCGCAGCCGCAAGGCCCTGCAAAGGGTAGTGCGCACGGCTAGCTGCATCATCGGAGGTGAGCTTCCCTCCCTCCAGGACATTTACGCCAGGCGGTGTGTGAAGAGAGCTCAGCCCACCCGAACCATGGGCTGCTCTCACTGCTGCCGTCAGGCAGACGGTACCGCAGCATCAGAACACGCACCAGCCGACTCCAGAACAGCTTCTTCCCACAAGCAATTAGACTACTTAACTCCTGATCCATCAGTATCATAACACACACTGGACAGAATATCACTCAGCACAACCCACTGCAGATACACACACATTATATACACATTTATTTATCATACAGCATCTATTGCACTTTGGATTTCAATTTTTCAATCTGTGAATAATATTTATACTATACATTGTATATTATTATTATTATTATAGCGTAATGTATATTGTTTAGTGTATGTTTAGTGTATATTGTTTAAAGTATATGTATATTGTAAGTATGTGTATATTGTTTAAAGCTGTGAGAACTACACTCACATTGTGTAAATTATTTATTGTTTATTGTAGTGTATACTGTGCTGTGAGTAATTGTGTGCGCATCAGATGTGTAATCTGTTGTTGCTTAAATGTTGTACATGTCATGTCATGACTGCTATGTTGCTCGGAACTGCACCTAAGAATTTCACCTACTGTTGCACTTGTGCATATGGTAGAGTGACAAATAAAGTGATTTGATTTGATTTGATTTTGATTTGTGTGAGGGAGTCGCCTGACAATGGCGTCATATCTGCGTTACCCTCGGTTTTTTGTAGAAACGGTTTAGGCCCTGTCCCAAATGGCACACTTCATGTGTGTGAGATGGTGGTCCAGTGGGTTAAACCATGCACCTGATATGCAGAAGGTTGCTGGTTCGATCCCAGCGGTCACCACCAGTGTGTCCTTGAGCAAGGCACTTTACTCCATGTTGCTCCAGGGGGATTGTCCCTGTAATAAGGCCACTGTAAGTCGCTTTGGATAAAAGCGTCTGCCAAATGCATAAATGTAAATGTGCACTTTCGGTCTTGTGGACTTACAATGGCTGTAGAGCGTCCCATTTGTCATTATAGGTTTCAGAAGGGTGCCCGCGAGCGCCCCCTTTGCGGTCGATATGCGCCCTCAAATGTACTTCTGCTGAGCCCGCACTGGTGCAGGTTGCGTAGCGGACTTCTTCCCAGCAGTCAAAGCAGTGTTACATCATGAAAGTGTGGACTCGTAGAAAGACCGCAAGGGTTTAGGGTGCCATTTGGGACAGGGCCTTACTCTCACTGCAGTGTGCAACAAGTGATGGAGATGGTGGTCTAGTGGGTTAAACCACTCAATTGATACACAGAAGGTTGCTGGTTCTATCCCAGCGGTCGCCACCACCAGTGTGTCCTTGAGCAAGGCACTCCAAGTTGCTCCAGGGGGATTGTCCCTGTAATAAGTGCATTGTAAGTCGCTTTGAGTAAAAGCGTCTGCACAAATGTATTAATGTAAATGTGTCATAGCAGCCGCAGAGCGAACGCACAGAGTAACGCCATAACATAATTTTCAACACACTCAAGCCCTGTCCCAAATGGCACCCTAAACCCTCACATTCTTCCTCTGAGTCCGCACTTTCACAAAGTAATGCCGCTTTGACTGCCGCGAAGAAGTCCGCTGCGTAGCTCGCACCAGTGTGGGTTCGGCATAAGTGCGTATCGAGGGCACATATCAACTGCAAAGGGGGCACTCGTGAGCACCCTTCTGAGACCTAAAATGACAAATGGGACACCCTGCGGTCTTGTGGACATAGCGGACACGTGTACGCAGCGGCCATTGTAAGTCAACAAGCGAGAGTGCACATTAAGTGTGCCATTTGGGACAGGGCCTCAGATGTGTCTAATATGATAAACAGAGCTGCGTTACCTCATACTCATGACCGGAAAATCGGAAATGGCGCCGGCGGCTGTGGCATAATAAAAGTCCACTGCTCGCGAGGCGTGTGTTGAGTTTGTCTCATTAACAATCGCTCCAGCGGTTCCTCAGCTCCACAACACTCGGTCCTGCTCTGCTTCAGACTACAGTAAAGTTAATAATCACATCCATGAACATGATTTCTGCCCGAGTCCTATCCCGATTCTGTTCCACCGGCTGTGGGATGAAGACCACATGTCCCAAGAGTCTGCGCTCAAACTTGGCATCATCAAACTACGCCTTTGTTTTGAATAGGCGACCTCTAGTGGACAGAAATGTTGCATAGTGCACCTTTAATTGTAATTTTTGAATGTGTTAATGTAGATATAAGTTGAGTACTTACAATATCCCAAATGTTTCCAACTATTTGTAAATCGTGAGAAATTGCTATTTTAACCAATGAAACAGGACGTGTGAGGGAGTCGCCTGTCGATGGCGTCATATCTGCTTTACTCTCGGTTTTTTGCAGAAACGGATTAAGCCCTGTCCCAAATGGCACACTTCATGTGCACTTTCGGTCTTGTGGACTTACAATGGCTGTAGAGTGTCCCATTTGTAATTTTAGGTCTCAAAAGGGTGCTAGCGAGCGCCCCCTTTGCGGTCGATATGCGCCCTTACTGGTGGGGGTTCCACAGCGGACTTCTTCCCGACAGTCAAAGCAGGGTCATGAAAGTGTGGATTCGTAGAAAGACTGCAAGGGTTTAGGCTGCCATTTGGGACTGGGCCTTACTCTCACTGCAGTGTGCAACAGGTGTCATAGCAGCCGCCGAGCGAACGCACAGAGTAACGCCATAACATAATTTTCAAGACACTCAGGCCCTGTCCCAAAAAGCACCCTAAACCCTCACAGTCTTCCTCTGAGTCCGCACTTTCACTACGTAATACCGCTTTGACTGCCGGGAAGATGTCTGCTGCGTAACCCGCACCAGTGCAGGCTCAGCAGAAGTGTGTGTTCGCGAGCACCCTTCTGAGACCTAAAATGACAAATGGGACACCCTGCGGTCTCGTAGACATAACGGACACGCGCACGCAGCGGCCATTGTAAGTCAACAAGACCGAGAGTGCACATGAAGTGTGCCATTTGGGACAGGGCCTCAGATGTATCTAATATGATAAACAGAAATTGCGCCGGCAACTGTGTCATAATAAAAGTCTGCTGCTCGCGAGGCGTGTGTTGAGTTCGTCTCATTAACAATCGCTCCAGCGGTTCCTCAGCTACACAACACTCGGTCCTGCTCTGCTTCAGACTACAGTAAAGTTAATAATCACATCCATGAACATGATTTCTGCCAGAGTCCTATCTCGATTCTTTTCCACCGGCTGTGGGATGAAGACCACATGTCCCAAGAGTCTGCGCTCAAACTTGGCATCATCAAACTACGCCTTTGTTTTGAATAGGCGACCTCTAGTGGACAGAAATGTTGCATAGTGCACCTTTAATTGTAATTTTTGAATGTGTTAATGTAGATATAAGTTGAGTACTTACAATATCCCAAATGTTTCCAACTATTTGTAAATCGTGAGAAATTGCTATTTTAACCAATGAAACAGGACGTGTGAGGGAGTCGCCTGTCGATGGCGTCATATCTGCGTTACTCTTGGTTTTTTGCAGAAACGGTTTAAGCCCTGTCCCAAATGGCACACTTCATGTGCACTTTCGGTCTTGTGGACTTACAATGGCTGTAGAGTGTCCGATTTGTCATTTTAGGTCTCAAAGGGTGCTAGCGAGCGCCCCCTTTGCGGTCGATATGCTCCCTCACTGGTGGGGGTTCCACAGCGGACTTCTTCCCGACAGTCAAAGCGGGGTCATGAAAGTGCGGATTCGTAGAAAGACTGCAAGGGTTTAGGCTGCCATTTGGGACTGGGCCTTACTCTCACTGCAGTGTGCAACAAGTGTCATAGCAGCCGCCGAGCGAACGCACAGAGTAACGCCATAACATAATTTTCAAGACACTCAGGCCCTGTCCCAAAAAGCACCCTAAACCCTCACAGTCTTCCTCTGAGTCCGCACTTTCACAACGTAATACCGCTTTGACTGCCGGGAAGATGTCTGCTGCGTAACCCGCACCAGTGCAGGCTCAGTAGAAGTGTGTATTCGCGAGCACCCTTCTGAGACCTAAAATGACAAATGGGACACCCTGCGGTCTCGTGGACATAACGTGCACGCAGCGGCCATTGTAAGTCAACAAGACCAAGAGTGCACATGAAGTGTGCCATTTGGGACAGGGCCTCAGATGTGTCTAATATGATAAACAGAGCTGCGTTACCTCATACTCATGACCGGAAAAGCGGAAGGTGTGTGTTGAGTTCGTCTCATTAACAATCGCTCCAGCGGTTCCTCAGCTCCACAACACTCGGTCCTGCTCTGCTTCAGACTACAGTAACGTTAATAATCACATCCCTGAACATGATTTCTGCCCGAGTCCTATCCCGAGTCTTTCCCACCGGCTGTGGGATGAAGACCACATGTCCCAGGATTCTGTGCTCAAACTTGCTGTCATCAAGCTACGCCTTTGTTTTGAATAGGCAACCTCTAGCGGACAGAAAAGTTACATAGTGCACCTTTAATTGTAATTTTTGAATATGTTCATTTAGATATACATTATTGTTCATTATGCCTTTAACCTAAACCATTCATATTGCACATTTTAGCTTTTCGCACCCTTTTCCTCCAGGAACAACATCAGCCACAGGATACGACAGAACAATGGATGGACTAATATATTGCACCGAGTCATTATTTGTAATGATCCTTCTATGCACTTTCATTTTGCATATATGCAGCTTACAATGTTAAAGGCGCCATTAAATTCATAGACACATAACTGGTGGTGATAGTGGGGTACATTTATATTAGTCTGTATTTGTACTAGAATAGTCATACTGTATATTAGATTATTGTTATTAAGGATAATATGAGCTTTAATAAAAAACTTTAATACAAGATATATGAAAAGAGATTCACAGTCTGGTAACCTAAATTAACAGCTCATTCTGTTTTCCCTTTCTGGAGTCCTTCAAATCATTACATTAAAACATATTTTTTTGTAGGTAATTTTGTCGAAAATCATTTTTAAAAAAGGTTGCCAGCCACCGCCATCATTTTTGATAATTTTGTTGAATGAATATCTGAATAACATACATAACATAGCAAAACATAACATGCAATAACACAACATTATTGCAAAACAAACCCAGATCAAGATCAATGCAAAGAGATGGAATAGAGGGAAGAAGGCGAAGGGTGGATTTAGAACATGTAAAATTCAAACTCTGTTTGTCTGAACATAGGCACAGCAGGCAGTACCCAGCAAGCCACATCCATTGTACAACATCAAATATGTATTTTGTTTTGGCTTTATCAGACTACTGGGATGCAAATAGCAGCGCTTTACAAAGAAATCACTTGAAATACTTTCTGTGGAATTATAAGGCCTTTATATTTATTGACTGTGAAAGGCTTTTTAATCATACACGACTCATGAAATACTGACTTTGTGTTTTCATACTAAAGTCTAGGAACTGAAGGAATTTAAAGGTGAAGTATGTAAGATTTTTTTTTAATTAACCCAGTTTATTGTTCATTGACTGCAATTAGTATGTTATTAAGTTTATCTCCCTCAAAAGTGTAAACATTGAGCCCCCCAGACCCCATCAAAATATTGAGAGTGGTTCACTCACATCCGTCAATCTCTTTTCAGCTCAACCAATAGCATGTGTTTGGGGCGTGGCTACTATAGCAGAGAGAGTTTGGGGCATAGCTACTGTAGTAGATAGAGATTTTGGGGCGTGGTTACTATAGCAGAGAGAGAGTTTGGGGCGTGGCTACTGTGGCAGACAGAGAGTTTGGGGCGTGGCTACTGTAGCAGACAGAGAGTTTGGGGCGTGGCTACTGTAGCAAACAGAGGGTTTGGGGCGTGGCTACTGTAGCAGACAGAGAGTTTAGGGCGTGGCTTCTGTAGCAGACAGAGAGTTTGGGGCGTGGCTAATGTAGCAGACAGAGTTTGGGGCGTGGCTACTGTAGCAGACAGAGTTTGGGGCGTAGCTACTGTAGCAGACAGAGTTTGGGGCGTAGCTACTGTAGCAGACAGAGAGTTTGGGGCGTGGCTACTGTAGCAAACAGAGGGTTTGGGGCGTGGCTACTGTAGCAGACAGAGAGTTTGGGGCGTGGCTACTGTAGCAAACAGAGGGTTTGGGGCGTGGCTACTGTAGCAGACAGAGAGTTTAGGGCGTGGCTTCTGTAGCAGACAGAGAGTTTGGGGCGTGGCTAATGTAGCAGACAGAGTTTGGGGCGTGGCTACTGTAGCAGACAGAGTTTGGGGCGTAGCTACTGTAGCAGACAGAGAGTTTGGGGCGTGGCTACTGTAGCAAACAGAGGGTTTGGGGCGTGCCTACTGTAGCAGACAGAGAGTTTGGGGCGTAGCTACTGTAGCAGACAGAGAGTTTGGGGCGTGGCTACTGTAGCAGACAGAGAGTTTGGGGCGTGGCTACTGTAGCAAACAGAGGGTTTGGGGCGTGGCTACTGTAGCAGACAGAGAGTTTAGGGCGTGGCTACTGTAGCAGACAGATAGTTTGGGGCGTGGCTAATGTAGCAGACAGAGTTTGGGGCGTGGCTACTGTAGCAAACAGAGGGTTTGGGGCGTGGCTACTGTAGTAGACAGAGTTTGCGGCGTAGCTACTGTAGCAGACAGAGAGTTTGGGGCGTGGCTACTGTAGCAAACAGAGGGTTTGGGGCGTGGCTACTGTGGCAGACAGAGAGTTTGGGGCGTGCCTACTGTAGCAGACAGAGAGTTTGGGGCGTGCCTACTGTAGCAGACAGAGAGTTTGGGGCGTAGCTACTGTAGCAGACAGAGAGTTTGGGGCGTGGCTACTGTCGCAGACAGAGAGTTTGGGGCGTGCCTACTGTAGCAGACAGAGAGTTTGGGGCGTAGCTACTGTAGCAGACAGAGAGTTTGGGGTGTGGCTACTGTAGCAGACAGAGAGTTTGGAGTGTGGCTACTGTAGCAAACAGAGGGTTTGGGGCGTGGCTACTGTAGCAGACAGAGAGTTTGGGGCGTGGCTACTGTAGCAGACAGAGAGTTTGGGGCGTGGCTACTGTAGCAGACAGAGTTTGGGGCGTGGCTACTGTAGCAAACAGAGGGTTTGGGGCGTGGCTACTGTAGCAGACAGAGTTTGGGGCGTAGCTACTGTAGCAGACAGAGAGTTTGGGCGTGGCTACTGTAGCAAACAGAGGGTTTGGGGCGTGGCTACTGTGGCAGACAGAGAGTTTGGGGCGTGCCTACTGTAGCAGACAGAGAGTTTGGGGTGGGGCTACTGTAGGAGACAGAGAGTTTGGGGCGTGGCTACTGTAGCAAACAGAGGGTTTGGGGCCTGGCTACTGTAGCAGACAGAGAGTTTGGGGTGGGGCTACTGTAGCAGACAGAGTTTGGGGCGTGGCTACTGTAGCTGAAGGAGTTTGGGGTGGGGCTACTGTAGCAGATGGAGAGTTTGGGGTGTGGTTACTGTAGCAGACAGAGAGTTTGGGGCGTGGCTATTGTAGCAGACAGAGAGTTTGGGGTGTGGCTGCTGTAGCAGACAGAGAGTTTGGGGCATGGCTACTGTAGCAGACAGAGAGTTTGGGGCGTGGCTACTGTAGCAGACAGAGAGTTTGGGGTGTGGCTGCTGTAGCAGACAGAGAGTTTGGGGCGTGGCTATTGTAGCAGACAGAGAGCTTGGGGTGTGGCTGCTATAGCAGACAGAGAGTTTGGGGTCGTGGCTACTGTAGCAGATGGAGAGTTTGGGTCGTGGCTAATGTAGCAGATGAAAAGTTTGGGGTGTGGCTACTGTAGCAGACAGAGAGTTTGGGGCGTGGCTACTGTAGCAGACAGAGAGTTTGGGGTGTGGCTGCTGTAGCAGACAGAGAGTTTTGGGCTTAGCTACTGTAGCAGATGAAAAGTTTGGGGCGTGGCTACTGTAGCAGATAAAAAGTTTGGGGCGTGGCTACTGTAACAGACAGAGAGTTTGGGGTGTGGCTGCTGTAGCAGACAGAGTGTTTGGGGCGTGGCTACTGTAGAAGATGGAGAGTTTGGGGCGTGGCTACTGTAGCAGACAGAGAGTTTGGGGTGTGGCTGCTGTAGCAGACAGAGTTTGGGGTGTGGCTACTGTAGCAGACAGAGTGTTTGGGGCGTGGCTACTGTAGAAGATGGAGAGTTTGGGGCGTGGCTACTGTAGCAGACAGAGTTTGGGGTGTGGCTGCTGTAGCAGACAGAGTGTTTGGGGCGTGGCTACTGTAGCAGACAGAGTGTTTGGGGCGTGGCTACTGTAGCAGACAGAGAGTTTGGGGTGTGGCTGCTGTAGCAGACAGAGTGTTTGGGGCGTGGCTACTGTAGAAGATGGAGAGTTTGGGGCGTGGCTACTGTAGCAGACAGAGAGTTTGGGGTGTGGCTGCTGTAGCAGACAGAGTTTGGGGTGTGGCTACTGTAGCAGACAGAGTGTTTGGGGCGTGGCTACTGTAGAAGATGGAGAGTTTGGGGCGTGGCTACTGTAGCAGACAGAGTTTGGGGTGTGGCTGCTGTAGCAGACAGAGAGTTTGGGGTGTGGCTGCTGTAGCAGACAGAGTGTTTGGGGCGTGGCTACTGTAGAAGATGGAGAGTTTGGGGCGTGGCTACTGTAGCAGACAGAGAGTTTGGGGTGTGGCTGCTGTAGCAGACAGAGTTTGGGGTGTGGCTACTGTAGCAGACAGAGTGTTTG
The DNA here is from genome assembly GCA_023566225.1 of Romanogobio albipinnatus. Taxonomy (NCBI): domain Eukaryota; kingdom Metazoa; phylum Chordata; class Actinopteri; order Cypriniformes; family Gobionidae; genus Romanogobio; species Romanogobio albipinnatus. Next base: position 5,659,114 of record CM042261.1, on the reverse strand, counting down.
GGGCGTGGCTACTGTAGAAGATGGAGAGTTTGGGGCGTGGCTACTGTAGCAGACAGAGTTTGGGGTGTGGCTGCTGTAGCAGACAGAGTGTTTGGGGCGTGGCTACTGTAGCAGATGGAGAGTTTGGGGCGTGGCTACTGTAGCAGACAGAGAGTTTGGGGTGTGGCTGCTGTAGCAGACAGAGAGTTTGGGGCGTGGCTACTGTAGCAGACAGAGAGTTTGGGGCGTGGCTACTGTAGCAGACAAAGAGTTTGGGGTGTGGCTGCTGTAGCAGACAGAGTTTGGGGTGTGGCTACTGTAGCAGACAGAGTGTTTGGGGCGTGGCTACTGTAGAAGATGGAGAGTTTGGGGCGTGGCTACTGTAGTAGACAGAGTTTGGGGTGTGGCTGCTGTAGCAGACAGAGTGTTTGGGGCGTGGCTACTGTAGCAGACAGAGTGTTTGGGGCGTGGCTACTGCAGCAGATGGAGAGTTTGGGGCGTGGCTACTGTAGCAGACAGAGAGTTTGGGGTGTGGCTGCTGTAGCAGACAGAGTTTGGGGCGTGGCTACTGTAGCAGACAGAGAGTTTGGGGTGTGGCTGCTGTAGCAGATGGAGAGTTTGGGGCGTGGCTATTGTAGCAGACAGAGTTTGGGTTGGGGCTAAAACACAAATAATTTACTGCACATCCTTTCTACACAGTTTGAGCTGCTGAACAGTCTTGAACAGTCTTACCGATGCAGGATGGTAGAGTATTATCCCAGGCTCGCCTCTCTCCCGTCATGCATTTGAGCACGCCGCTGCCGTGCAGAGTGTATCCAGGGTCACACTTGTAGGTGATGGTGCTGCCAGAGAAGTGTCCCTGGTCGTTGACCTTGAAGCCAAACTGGGGAACCCCAGGGTCCTCACAGTGAGACAGCTCAAAACCTGAAAGACATTATGCTTATTAGATTCAAGTGATGGCTGATTCACTCAAGAAATGCCAATATTTTCATAAGATGAGTGGTTTTATTGTGCTTTTTAGGCCATATCCCTGGATAAATCTGCCATAAATGACAAATATTATGATAAGTTTAGTAAGACTAGATTCAGAATATGATGGAGAACCAACCGTAGTGCATTCAGCTTTATGAGGTCATTATGGTGAAGATTGCTGAAATTTTCCTGGTATTTTCATGCTGCTCTGTGGCACAGCTGTAAAAGTTTGCCATTAATGTGATCATTAACGGCAACAATTTGAAGTTAAGATCCTACTGGGCTGGTAGGCAGAGACGGTCCCTTGCTAAGCAGGCAGAACAATTAAGATTAAGTGCTTGGTTAATTTGGAGCCATAATCGGAACCAAAGCACAGACCCTCTTACTGTGCGACACATCCTGTTATTAATTGTGTAGCTATGACTCATTATCATTATACAGCCAGTACTCAGAAATAGCTGAAAACAAATGGCAGCTCACTCAGTATCACAGCATTTTAATTAAGTAGGCTACTAATTTTTCAAAGGTTCATTTTATACCAAGCTGTATTAAATAAGCAACATCACACGAGCAGCAGTGCGATATGGCAGTATATCAGCACGGCCGTGATTCGGCTGTAGGTAATCAAAGCGTGTTAATATACAGCCATATCGCTCGGTTACGAGTGTGATATTTGCGTTTATACAACAGTTCAACGGCACAAGTGGTGGAAGTAACGAAGGTAAATTTGCTTATTGTATTATGTCGAGTATTATGGTATTATGAGAGAGATTGGCTGTATTACCTACATCTGATATAGTATTCATTCTTCAGGTCGATGTCCATAATATTATATATGTTATAAAAAATCAGTTTGAGGAAAGCAATATTTTAGTCCTCTTAAAAGATTTCACTAAAATAACTTCCTTGTTTACAACCAGTCACTTATAAAGTCTTTGTCGCCCTCTAGAGGTGTAGTATTGTGACTGTCACTGAATTCGAAATTACAATCACTAACGGACCCTTTCTCAATACTAAAGACGGTATATTATTATATAAAATAATATGTATTGAACAATAATATTTAAATTAACGAGCCATTATAAAAGACATGTGTACTTTCTGGAGGGTCCAGAATATTAAATTTTACAGTATGAATCAAAGTTGCATGACTTTCCAACTACTACACTCTAAAAAAAAAAGGTTCTATATGGCACCAAAAATGGTTCTTTGTCGTAATCATAGGGGAACCACTTTTGTTGCTATATAGCACCATATCTTAACATGTTCTGTATATGGTAGCGGTGCTATATAGCACCTTAGTCAAAGAACCGGTGAAGAACCTCTGAAGAACAGCTGAAGAACCACTGAAGCACCAAAATTGGTGCTATATAGCACTTAAAAAGGTTCCCCTATGATTACGAGCCAAGAACCATTTTTGGTGCCATATAGAACCTTTTTTTTTTAGAGTGTACAATGGTGCTATAAGTGGCACTAAAAGTGGTTCTTTGGCTCGTAATCATAGGGGAACCACTTTAAGTGCTGTATAGCACCAAATTCTGGTGGTTCTTCACCAGTTCTTTGGGATGACTGAGGTGCTCTATAGCACCGCTATCATTTACAGAACCTGTTAAGATATGGTGCTATATATCACCAAAAAGGGTTCCCCTATGATTACGAGCCAAAGAACCACTTTTAGTGTCACATATATAGCACCATTTTCTTTAGTGTACTACATATAATGATTAGTCAAGCATTATATAATGCTTTTGGATTCAATAACGTTTATCAGTTCTGAAATGTGAAAAAATTATGATCGACCTAGCTTAGACAAAGTACCAAAGACTGTAAGGTTGTCTTCAGGGTTTAGCAAAATCCCGTCATCTCGAAACTGGCTCCTCTCAAAAATAATAGGACTCTTAAGTAGACCACATAGGGGACTTGTATAGCTTCTCAGTGGTCCACCATTAAGCTGCAAGTTGTTAAGTAGCTATAGATAAACACAACAACTGCCGGTGGAGGAAACAACTTCACTAAAATCTGACACCCGGCTTTGATTGCTAGTTGATTACAGGTCGACGCTTCACAGCACGCTTGGGTTGAGATTAGGACTCAACCAAATAAACAATGCTATTTTAATCAGAGCCATTCACCACCCTGTCCGGAACAGGTCTTTAAATTTCAACATCTAGTGGAGGTGGTCTGGCTTCTCTGGCTCTCTCTGACCTTTATTATACACTCAAATGGCTAATCCTTCAGGGGGAATGGAGTCGTAGACAGACCGGGATTTAGTCGATTTCAAATGAGATAGCCTACCGGCAGGTTAATACTTTACCCCCCAGTGGAACTAAAACCTTGTTGAATCCCACACTGTGAGCACAATAGCATTAAAGCGCACCAAATTCAGACCAAGTGCCTGCACAACTGGCTCTGGGCTAACAAAGCCAAGGTCAGTGGAGACACAGCCATGTTTCTCCTGGTCCACTTCCTGATTATCCCTTTGAGCTGATTGTTTCGGATGTTCTCATGCTTTTGTTATGTCCTTCCTGTGTAAAACATCTATTTGTTGCCGAGTTGTAAGGAAGAGACTTGCTACTGCCAATACATCCACAGACATGCTGCTGTGAACATGAAAGACATACCCATAGCAGATCTATAGGTGGAGATGGGGGGAATGAAGAGTGATGCAAACACAGAACACACTATTTCAAAGTTAAGCATCGAGATCATTGGCTGCACAATCAGCAAAGTCCAATCAGCTCCAGCCATGTTAGATGATGTCATTGTTTGCAGATCGCATTAAGAACCTATCAGAGTTTCCTGAGTGAACTATATAATTCAATGCATCTTTTCATTTGCAGAATGAAAGCATATTCCTTCAGTTGATGAATTATTGAGAGCTATGCCCATTAAAGCCTTGTTTATGCTTCAAAATGACAGAACATATCAGCAGCAGCAGGAAGATGCAACACTGAGAAGTAGCAGTTTGTTGAACTTTACATTCTTAGACACTGCTGCATGTCGTGGACTACTGCACAATATAATTCTACAAAATGATACGCATACTTATCTAAATACTCCTAAACAACATCCTCTATTATTCATCTAAATAGTTTAAAATATTTCTAAAAATGTTTAAACCAAACCTTATGAGAAAAGGTTCTATAGAACCTTAAAGGGTTCCGTCAGGCGCTTCATATATAGAGTGCTTTAGGGGTTCCCACACAAATCCTGGGTTGAAAAACCCTTTTGAGTTATTTTTTCAGTGTTTGGGTAGTTTTTTGTGTTACCCAGATCCGGTTCAGGCGTAACAACCCAGTGTTTGGGTAGTTTTTTGTGTTACCCAGATCCGGTTCAGGTGTGACAACCCAGTGTTTGGGTAGTTTTTGTGTTACCCAGATCTTGTTCAGGTGTGACAACCCAGTGTTTGGGTAGTTTTTGTGTTACCCAGATCCTGTTCAAGTGTGACAACCCAGTGTTTGGGTAGTTTTTGTGTTACCCAGATCTTGTTCAGGCGTAACAACCCAGTGTTTGGGTAGTTTTTGTGTTACCCAGATCCTGTTCAAGTGTGACAACCCAGTGTTTGGGTAGTTTTTGTGTTACCCAGATCTTGTTCAGGCGTAACAACCCAGTGTTTGGGTAGTTTTTGTGTTACCCAGATCCTGTTCAGGTAAGACAACCCAGTGTTTGGGTAGTTTTTGTGTTACCCAGATCCTGTTCAGGTGTGACAACCCAGTGTTTGGGTAGTTTTTGTGTTACCCAGATCCTGTTCAGGCGTAACAACCCAGTGTTTGGGTAGTTTTTTATGTTACCCAGATCCTGTTCAGGTGTGACAACCCAGTGTTTGGGTAGTTTTTGTGTTACCCAGATCCTGTTCAGGTGTGACAACCCAGTGTTTGGGTAGTTTTTGTGTTACCCAGATCCTGTTCAGGCGTGACAACCCAGTGTTTGGGTAGTTTTTGTGTTACCCAGATCCTGGGTCAGACGTAACAACCCAGTGTTTGGGTAGTGTTTTGTGTTAGCCAGATCCTGTTCAGGCGTAACAACCCAGTGTTTGGGTATTTTTTGTGTTACCCAGATCCTGTTCAGGTGTAACAACCCAGTGTTTGGGTATTTTTTGTGTTACCCAGATCCTGGGTCAGACGTAACAACCCAGTGTTTGGGTAGTTTTTGTGTTACCTAGATCCTGGGTCAGATGTGACAACCCAGTGTTTGGGTAGTTTTTGTGTTACCTAGATCCTGGGTCAGATGTGACAACCCAGTGTTTGGGTAGTTTTTGTGTTACCTAGATCCTGGGTCAGATGTGACAACCCAGTGTTTGGTAGTTGTTGTGTTACCCAGATACTGGGTCAGATGTGACAACCCAGTGTTTGGGTAGTTTTTGTGCTACCTAGGTCCTGGGTCAGACATAACAACCCAGTGTTTGAGTAGTTTTTGTGTTACCCAGATCCTGGGTCAGACGTAACAACCCAGTGTTTGAGTAGTTTTTGTGTTACCCAGATACTGGGTCAGATGTGACAACCCAGTGTTTGGGTAGTTTTTGTGCTACCCAGATCCTGGGTCAGACGTAACAACCCAGTGTTTGGGTAGTTTTTGTGTTACCCAGATCCTGGGTCAGACGTAACAACCCAGTGTTTGGGTAGTTTTTGTGTTACCCAGATCCTGGGTTAAACGTAACAACCCAGTGTTGACAGTCTGAAGTTAGAAGTTCCCCCACTGAACATGACACAAGATCTGGCACGAGATCCAGCGCCGTTACGGTGGAAACCAATAGAGACGATTACACTTGAATTACTTCAAAATATTACATTTTTAATTTCAATATTTGCTAAAATAGCTTAAATGTTGGCAATTTGTAATAAAAACTATATAAAATATGCTATACGGTAAAATATGATGAAAATAAGAAAATAAAGGAATTATCATGCAAACCATTAATTCATGTATGAAATAAAAAAAAAGAAGAAGCTAGTATTACAGTAAAAAATTATCAACTTTGCGAAGTTAAATAAACAACCCAATTTGCTGGGTAAAATGAACCCAATGTGTTTTGTCCAAGCGGCAACCTCCCCCAATTTCTCTTGAAGCCAATACGGAAGTGTCTTAAACTGCAATTCATCGACTGGCACCTAGGGACAGGCTCCAGAAGGAGCAGAATCTCATTGAGCTCATGTTAAAATGCCCAACTTTACAGCAGAAAAACACATGTTTACAGTCTGGTACAAATTGTGGTTTTGGTCTCTACGGCTAATTTTGCCCTTCATGACAACTGTGAGGGGGGTGATTTTTTTTATAACTCATTCATTTACATTAAATAAAGCCTTAAAGTTCTGCACAATTAAGGGCGTGGCCACTTTGAGTGACAGGTGGATAGCCATTCATCTGCTGTCTGTTAGTTATCACGTCACCTCAGCTCCACCCACGTCCCGCCTTTTTGCTCATTTTCTATTATCCGAGAGTGACAAGTGATGACACGCTGCCAAGATGGCAGCGGCCAGCTCGTCCCTACTTTACGCTTCAAAACTGCTCTTCAGAATCCTATGGGTGACGTCACGGACATGGTTTTGTCCTATATTAACCCCATGTTTTTTTAGGAATTATTTATGATTTAGTTAATTGTTTTAATGCTTTTTTAAAATTTGTATTACATTTTATAAATTAAACAGCTCATAAGCCTATTTTGTTCCTAGAAAAAAAGAAACAAGTAATAATTTAAGACATTTCTCCTTATATAAAACCATTCTGACATAAAGGGTTCTAGAGTTCTATATACAACCTTTTTTCTAAGAGTGTATTGCACAGATATGACATACTGAAGTATTGCATCAGGCACTGAACTAAATGCTTTCAAGGGAAGAACAATTTTCAAACAAGGCCAAACATTAAAATACCGCACATTGCTCACAGTCCACCACAGAACATCCATAGAAAAAACATATGAACTGCAATTAAGGGCAAATTCATCCATCTATGCACCATGATTAATAATTTATGGCTTGACAGCACAGAACTATGTAACTGTTTGGGAAATATTGGTTATATGTTTTGCTTATGCTATCAACAAGAATAAAGTGGTTCACTAATGGCCAATGTTAGCCTGGTTAAAACCAGACCATTCTCAGTAGTAACTGAGTTATGGTCTGGCAAAGCTTCATAGACAAATCATTTCCAAAGGGGCGTCACCAACGGGCGTCGCTCAAATGCCTCTGGGCGCAATTGGATAGACCTAAAACCAATCAGAGCGACAAAGGAGATGACGTATGCAGAACGACGGAGAAACATCTGAGACTCAATATGCGTTCTTGTCTGTACTTGTGTTCTCAAATAGGAAATGTCCCCGGTTTCCATTTCAGAAATCTGCTCACCTTACCTAAACCACATATTAATGTTTAATATATTATTTTTAAAATGTAAATGAAAAGAGGCAGGGTGTTTTATACTTCGTTTTATTATAAATATATAAGATAATCAATGTAGGCCTAGCTACGCGCTGCCTGAATCACATTTGTGTGGCTAAAATGTTTAAGTTTTTTTTTAAAAATGAAATGAGGCAGTGGTGTTTTATGACGCATTTCGTACGCGAACTTCTGACTTGCGTCCGTGACTGACCAAGTTTGACTCCGGAGAACGAACTCCCGAGGCCGGGAGGACACTAGTCTGCTTACTCTGCTAATGGACAAGCAGCGTTCTTGACAGTATCACTCAGAATATATTTGTATATTTTAGGCTACAATAAAACAAAATAATGATATTTTAAATATTAAACATATTATAGCCACACAAATGTAGTGCAGGCAATGCATATCATCTTCAATGCATGTATATAACAAAACGAAATATAAAAAAAACCCCGGCCTCTTTTCGTTTACATAAAAAACATTAATATGTGTGCATATATAGGCTATGATTATCACTGTAATAAAATGAGATATGACATAAAACACAACCCAGTCTCTTTTTGTTAAATGTTAGTTTATGTGTGATCAATAGCCATTATAAAAGTATAAGTAAAAGGTATAATGGTGCATTCACACCGGACGCAATTGACGCAAATAAATCGCGCTATTCGCGTGAAGGTGGACGCTTGAACATTTTGAGTTAACTCGCTTCATTCGCGCGTGAAATTCGCTTCATTCGCGTGTGACATTCACTGCACAACAGACGCAAATTCGCGTCATGGGAGGGGCTTCTGTCAGCCGGCTCGTCTCGTTGAGAAATGGCTGACATGGGCTGTGTTTACACGTCAAGTTTTGTTAAAATCTACTGTTAATGTGTGACAAAACGTAGTTTTAAGACTTTTTCAGTCGATAATGTAGTTGTTTAAAGCTCAAATCTGTGGTTTATTTATATAAAGAGTGCCCATTTGTGCATTTTATCTGGCGTTTTCGGAGTTGTGAGCTCCAGTGGATCAGCGGCGCTCCGCGCTCATTAACCCCAGCGAGAGCAGCCTTTTCTCGGCCAGTCCTTCAGCCGTCTGCCACTGGCTCTGATGTCTCTGTGGTGTGTCTCGAGCTATAATTCGTCTTTTAACGGGCGATCTTTGGTCTCATGGATCTATAATTTGTTCCCTGGCAAATCATTTAGGCTGAGGGCAAAGTGAAGTTTCATTACTTTTTCTATTTTTAGACTATTTAACTTTACGTTACCGTTGTAGCCGACTAGCGCTGACTTTGAATGTTTGACTGAATTGTTTGCTTTATTTCATGTATAGCTTATTATACCTTTTACTTATACTTTTGTATTATTGATCAAACATAAACTTGCATTTAACAAAAAGAGACTGGGTTGTGTTTCATGTCATTTAATGTTATCACAGTGATAATCATATTGTCTGAACCAGATATTAATATACAGATGTTCTCCTCATTGTTGTCACTACTAGAGCAAGCTCCTGATTGGTTAACGCGGCGTGAATATCCGCCAAAGTTCAGATTTTTTAACTTGAGCGATTCGCGCGAATCACACGTTCAAAACGCTCAATTCGTGTCATTCGCGCGAATCGCGCCGCAGAATGCCATTTCGTGTCTCTGATTGACTTAACATGTAAATCACTCGCGCAAATCGCATCAATCGCGTCCGGTGTGAACGCCACATAAGAAGCTATACAATAAATAAAGCAATTCAGTCAAAGTCAGCGCTAGGAGACTACAACGGTAAAGTTTAATAGCTTACAAATATAAAGTTATGAAACTTCACTTTGCACTCAGACAAAACGATCTGTCAGGGAACAAATTATAGATTCATGAGAGCAAAGATCAGCCGTTAGATCCACACCAGACGAATCATATCTTATGTTTAACCACTACAGAGACATCAGAGCCAGCGGCAGACGGCAGAAGGACTGGCCGAGGAAAGGCTGCTCTCGGTGGGGTTAATGAGCGCTGAGCGCCGCTGATCCGCTGGAGCACACAACTCAAAATCAAATTTTCAAATAGGCGCTCTCTTTATAAATAAACCACAGATTTGAGCTTTAAACAACTACATTCTTGCCTGAAAAGGACTTAAAACTATATTTTGGTAAACATTAACACTACCAGAGGGCTCTTGCTAAGACCCATTCGTTTAGCCACAAAAGGAGCAAGCTGGTATATCAGACTTTTGCCGAATCCAGTCGGTAAGACAGCGATAACATCTTTTTTAGATATGAAGGCTTCGAGTGTTGTTCTTTGCTCGGGTTTTAACGGAAAAGAAAAGTTTAAATCGCTTAAAACAGCCTCGATAGCTGATTCGAGCAAGTGATGTTCCACGGCTGCATCCATCTTTGAAATGTACAGAATCTTCTTCACCGTCGCTGCGCTGTCGTCATCGTGTAAAGCCCGCCCCAACGTTTCTGATTGGTGCCGCGATTTCGAGGGATTAGAAATGGGTTTGAATGGGCTCTTTGCCAGACTACTTGCAGAGCAAATCTAAATTTGCCGGAAGTTGTCTGGGTTTTCCCAGGCTAGGCCTCTGTGACCTCTGACCTGTAAAGCTGCCAGAATAATAATAATAATAATAATAATAATAATACGATGTTTGTTAATTGGCCAGAGGAGAACTGGCACCCCGACTGAGCCTGGTTTCTCCCAAGGTTTATTTTTCTCCATTAGGTCACCTGATGGGGTTTTGGTTTCCTTGCCACTGTTGCCTCTGGCTTGGCGTGCTCAGTTGGGGATGCTACATTTTTCAACTAAACATCGAAATAAATCTAATTAATAAACTAAATTAACCATATAAACTAAAGGACTGATCTAATTATTGATCTAAAGCCCACACTGTCACCGTATGGAAATTGAAATGAACTGATGACATCAAATGGCTATACATCTTAATAAAATTATGCTGCATTATTTTCCTGTTTAACACTGTAAAGCTGCTTTGAAACAATCTACATTGTTTAAAGCGCTATATAAATAAAGTTGACTTAACTTGACTAGGCCAATGTGGCAATATGCAAGATATTTTGATAATATAGGAGCCATCAGCATAACTCCGTTGATCAAAATAAAGCAATAACATTCCATATGCTGCCTTCTTCCTGTCAATCGCCTGCAAGGACAATGACTCACAAGACAGGCACTCTTTATTAAGACGGGCACTTTATTGGGTGTGAATAGCCTATCTTTATTACTAAGGTCAATCCCTGGTGCAGAAGTGTGTGCAGGGTATAATAACTTACTGGAATACACCAGTTTGAAGCCTTCTCCTGTGGCCTCCGCATCACTGTAGAACTCCAGCCAAAGGTGATTGGAGGTGCTGATGAGGGTCAGACCCAGCATTGATGAACCGGTGAAGGCACCCAGCATGTGAGCGGCATTGTCTTTGCCATCATAGATCTGGGAGGGAGGAAGATCAAATGTAGTTTACAAAGCAAGAGCAAGAACAAGATCAAAAGAAAACTCTGCCTGGTATTGGTTTTGTTGTATATATAGCCTGAAAAAAAGGTTATTGTTTGAAGTCTGACTAAGATGATCATAATATTCTTGCTCTCTGTTCATCTGAATGTGTACATCAATATCTGCAGAACCCTGTTAGTCACATAGTAAAGCTACGATGAAACAATCTGTATTGTATGAAGCACTGTATAAATAAAGGTGACGATCTTGACTATAGTCGTTTAATATGCATTTTGTTTTGCATAGTAAAATAAAACCTGTTCAACATTCTATCAGAAAAATACCCTAACCAAGTTTAGTGTTTTGTTCTTCCTTCATATTTAAAATATGTAATAAAATATAAAATATTTTCCTCATACTTTGATGATTTAATTGAACTTGTAAGGTCATTAAAAAAATCCCCTCCGGACATCACTTTTGTATGGAAGGCGGTTTCTGCCACAGAATAAAATATAAAAAAGGTAATTCTGACTTTATATCTCACAATTCTGACTTTATATCTCACAATCCTGACTTTATATCTCACAATTCTGACTTTATATCTCACAATTCTGACTTTATATCTCACAATCCTGACTTTATATCTCACAATTCTGACTTTATATCACACAATCCTGACTTTATATCTCACAATTATGACTTTATATCTCACAATTCTGACTTTATATCACACAATTATGACTTTATATCTCACAATTATGACTTTATATCTCACAATCCTGACTTTATATCTCACAATTCTGACTTTATATCACACAATCCTGACTTTATATCTCACAATCCTGACTTTATATCACACAATTCTGACTTTATATCACACAATTATGACTTTATATCTCACAATTCTGACTTTATATCACACAATTATGACTTTATATCTCACAATTATGACTTTATATCTCACAATTCTGACTTTATATCACACAATTATGACTTTATATCTCACAATTCTGACTTTATATCACACAATCCTGACTTTATATCTCACAATTATGACTTTATATCACACAATTATGACTTTATATCTCACAATTCTGACTTTATATCTCACAATTATGACTTTATATCACACAATTCTGACTTTATATCTCACAATTCTGACTTTATATCTCACAATTATGACTTTATATCACACAATCCTGACTTTATATCACACAATTCTGACTTTATATCTCACAATTCTGACTTTATATCACACAATTCTGACTTTATATCACACAATTATGACTTTATATCTCACAATTCTGACTTTATATCTCACAATTATGACTTTATATCACACAATCCTGACTTTATATCTCACAATTATGACTTTATATCTCACAATTATGACTTTATATCTCACAATTATGACTTTATATCTCACAATTATGACTTTATATCACACAATTCTGACTTTATATCACACAATTATGACTTTATATCTCACAATTCTGACTTTATATCTCACAATTATGACTTTATATCACACAATCCTGACTTTATATCTCACAATTATGACTTTATATCTCACAATTATGACTTTATATCTCACAATTATGACTTTATATCTCACAATTATGACTTTATATCACACAATTATGACTTTATATCTCACAATCCTGACTTTATATCTCACAATTCTGACTTTATATCACACAATCCTGACTTTATATCACACAATTCTGACTTTATATCTCACAATCCTGACTTTATATCTCACAATTATGACTTTATATCTCACAATTCTGACTTTATATCTCACAATTATGACTTTATATCACACAATCCTGACTTTATATCTCACAATTATGACTTTATATCTCACAATTATGACTTTATATCTCACAATTATGACTTTATATCTCACAATTATGACTTTATATCACACAATTATGACTTTATATCTCACAATCCTGACTTTATATCTCACAATTCTGACTTTATATCTCACAATTATGACTTTATATCACACAATCCTGACTTTATATCTCACAATTCTGACTTTATATCACACAATTCTGACTTTATATCTCACAATCCTGACTTTATATCTCACAATTCTGACTTTATATCACACAATCCTGACTTTATATCACACAATTCTGACTTTATATCTCACAATCCTGACTTTATATCTCACAATTATGACTTTATATCACACAATCCTGACTTTATATCACACAATTCTGACTTTATATCTCACAATCCTGACTTTATATCTCACAATTATGACTTTATATCTCACAATTATGACTTTATATCTCACAATTATGACTTTATATCTCACAATTATGACTTTATATCACACAATTATGACTTTATATCTCACAATCCTGACTTTATATCTCACAATTCTGACTTTATATCACACAATCCTGACTTTATATCTCACAATTCTGACTTTATATCACACAATTCTGACTTTATATCACACAATTCTGACTTTATATCTCACAATTCTGACTTTATATCTCACAATTCTGACTTTATATCACACAATTCTGACTTTATATCTCACAATTCTGACTTTATATCACACAATTCTGACTTTATATCACACAATTCTGACTTTATATCTCACAATTCTGACTTTATATCTCACAATCCTGACTTTATATCTCACAATTCTGACTTTATATCTCACAATCCTGACTTTATATCACACAATTCTGACTTTATATCACACAATCCTGACTTTATATCACACAATTCTGACTTTATATCTCACAATTCTGACTTTATATCTCACAATTATGACTTTATATCACACAATTCTGACTTTATATCACACAATTATGACTTTATATCTCACAATTCTGACTTTATATCTCACAATTATGACTTTATATCACACAATTATGACTTTATATCACACAATCCTGACTTTATATCTCACAATTATGACTTTATATCTCACAATTATGACTTTATATCTCACAATTATGACTTTATATCTCACAATTATGACTTTATATCACACAATTATGACTTTATATCTCACAATCCTGACTTTATATCTCACAATTCTGACTTTATATCACACAATCCTGACTTTATATCTCACAATTCTGACTTTATATCACACAATTCTGACTTTATATCACACAATTCTGACTTTATATCACACAATTCTGACTTTATATCACACAATCCTGACTTTATATCTCACAATTCTGACTTTATATCTCACAATTCTGACTTTATATCACACAATTCTGACTTTATATCTCACAATTCTGACTTTATATCACACAATTCTGACTTTATATCACACAATTCTGACTTTATATCTCACAATTCTGACTTTATATCTCACAATCCTGACTTTATATCTCACAATTCTGACTTTATATCTCACAATCCTGACTTTATATCTCACAATCCTGACTTTATATCACACAATTCTGACTTTATATCTCACAATTCTGACTTTATATCTCACAATCCTGACTTTATATCACACAATTCTGACTTTATATCTCACAATTCTGACTTTATATCTCACAATCCTGACTTTATATCTCACAATCCTGACTTTATATCTCACAATCCTGACTTTATATCACACAATTCTGACTTTATATCTCACAATCCTGACTTTATATCACACAATTCTGACTTTATATCACACAATTCTGACTTTATATCACACAATTCTGACTTTATATCTCACAATTCTGACTTTATATCTCACAATCCTGACTTTATATCACACAATTCTGACTTTATATCTCACAATTCTGACTTTATATCTCACAATCCTGACTTTATATCTCACAATCCTGACTTTATATCTCACAATTATGACTTTATATCTCACAATTATGACTTTATATCACACAATTCTGACTTTATATCTCACAATTCTGACTTTATATCTCACAATCCTGACTTTATATCTCACAATCCTGACTTTATATCTCACAATTATGACTTTATATCTCACAATTCTGACTTTATATCTCACAATTATGACTTTATATCACACAATCCTGACTTTATATCTCACAATCCTGACTTTATATCTCACAATCCTGACTTTATATCACACAATCCTGACTTTATATCACACAATTATGACTTTATATCTCACAATCCTGACTTTATATCACACAATCCTGACTTTATATCACACAATCCTGACTTTATATCACACAATTATGACTTTATATCTCACAATTCTGACTTTATATCACACAATCCTGACTTTATATCTCACAATCCTGACTTTATATCACACAATCCTGACTTTATATCACACAATCCTGACTTTATATCACACAATTCTGTCTTTATATCTCACAATTCTGACTTTATATCTCACAATCCTGACTTTATATCTCACAATTCTGACTTTATATCACACAATCCTGACTTTATATCACACAATTATGACTTTATATCTCACAATTCTGACTTTATATCTCACAATCCTGACTTTATATCTCACAATTCTGACTTTATATCACACAATCCTGACTTTATATCACACAATTCTGTCTTTATATCACACAATTCTGTCTTTATATCTCGCAATCCTGACTTTATTTACGCAATTGCGAGAAAAATAGTCCGAATTGCGAGTTATAAAGTCAGAATTACTTATTTACAACACATTTGCGATTGTATAACTCACAATTGTGAGAAAAAATGTCAGAATTGCAAAATGTAAAATAGCAATTGTAAGATAAAAAAAAATTGCAATTATCTTTTAAAATGTATTATGGCGGAAACAAGCTTCCATACTTTTGGCCACTACTGTAAAAAGGATGAATAAAAAAGTGATGTTCACAGATATGTCCATTTAAACTGGTTGCCAAGTACATTTTTTACTTGTTTAGTTAAACATCAAGGCGTCCCTTTTCACGCTAAACAAATTGTGTTTGTCTAACTCTGACTTTCTTCAGTGGAACACAAAAGTACCCTATCTACTCTTTACAATGAAAGTAAATAGAGCTGGGCGTACACGGTGCGATTTTTGCTGTTGTATGAGCTCGCAGACAATTTTTTTTCTCTCTGGAAAAAAAATTTGCACAGTGTACGCCCGCCTTAAGGATTTTAGTCAAAAAGGCCCTGTAAAGGTTGTCCATATGACATGTGCACAAAATTTCCACGAAGACATCTTTGTGTGAGGAACCGGCTAGAATTTGTTTTTTCACACTGAAAGTCTTGACATCCAGCCTAGCTCTCATTGGGCGTTCACTGTAATTCGCTTATGATAAAAGCGTCTGCCAAATGCATACATTTAAATGTAATATAAATGATTAGTTCAGACATAATGATCCAGAGTTCAATTCATTGACTCAATGATCCAGTCGTTATGGTTAAAAGCTCACTGGAGTGGAAGATTATCGGCAATTAACAACTTAAATTTCGGTCTGTTTGACACACAAAGGTATCTAATGACTTCAGAAGACTTGTAATATAGCATACCACTTACTGTATATGATATTTTAAAGGTGATTTAGCATCATTTTAGAAATTTTGACCAGCCGAGTCAACCTTTTATTATACTGCAAAATAATGGCACAGATATTCTTCAAAGCTTTAGCTTTTGTGTTCTATACAAGAAAGTAAATTACACGGGTAAAGTTGGGTTCACACTGTACGATTTTGGACATGATTTGGCTATCTGAGACAAATGTTGCTAATTCGAAAAGATTCCTCTGATCCTAGACTAAAATCTGATCAAATTTTACCTCCAACCAAATTCTGGCAGTGTCAGAAGATTTGACTCACAGTCCTGCAGTGTGACTTCTTCTACGATGACTGTCAAATTGTCTTCGTTTTTCAAGACAAGCCATGACCAAAATCAATGTTAAAGATGTCTTTGTAGCCACCATTTCAGTCCTGCGTGTAATGCAGCTCACGGTCACCAATTGTGTCATTGATTGAAGATGTAAAACTCCTGACGAGTTTTCTTGTGTGTGTGTCCGACATTAATGACAAATGAGATCTTACAGTGACACATGGCTTACATATCATGTACAGTCTGACAAGCAATAGTCGCACAGTGTGCACCCAGCTTAAGGGTAAATACATTTTTATTATTTTTATTTTATTTATTTTTGCTTTTGGTAATGTCATTTTCTGCCTATCAAACCAAGACTGGTGTCCTTTCCCAAAAAAAAAAAGAAAAAAGGGAGTGTCTATTTAGAAGTGCATATAGCCCAACTTGTTGGCAGAAGGTATTTATTCTAGCTCCGCCCACCAGTGTCTGATTGGGCCAGCCAAAATTACAAAAGAAATCCAGCTGATAACAGCAGCGGCGCGGAGAGTGAGACGGGTGGCGTTAGCTTTTGACACAACCAACCTGTGTTTAAATCCACCGATTTCCAAACTGGTTCTTCTACCTTTTCCCATCACATATCAGCTCAGAGAGGCATTTATTTTAAATAAAAATTAAGAAAATATTAGAAAAGTGGAAATAAAGTGCCTAATGGGTATTTAATAGTAGGAATAAAGTTAATGAGGTAGGGTTAGGGGTAAGGAAGGGTTTAAGCGACAAGCAAGTAAATGCCCTGTAAGGCATTTATGATTGCAATAAATATAAGGCAGTGGCTATTTGCACAAAGTAATATATGTTATTTACACTACGTGCAAATAGTTATAGATTATATGTACATTATGTAACAATAGCAGGGGCTTATTTTCTTGTTAGTTAGATGCTATTTATACTTATAGTGGCTGATACTATTTGCACCTCAATGTTGTTGTACATTAAACGATATGCAATAATAACATAGAGGGTCAATTATTGTATTTATTAAAATTATTAAATGGATGCCACATTATTGGGACAATAAAGCCCTCCCTACACCCCTAACCGATAAAGACTTTATTATTAAACACGTTAGACACCAGGCCATGGTTCTCAGTCGGAAAAGGGTGGCTTGCCCACTTCAGGTTGGTGGAGAGTTCTTGCCTCAAGTGGAGGAGTTCAGGTATCTTGGGGTCTTGTTCACGAGTGAGGGAAGGATGGAACGGGAGGTTGACAGACGGATCGGTGCAGCTTCTGCAGTAATGCGGTCGCTCTACCGGTCTGCCGTGGTGAAGAAGGAGCTGAGCTGTAAGGCGAAGCTCTCGGTCAATCTACGTTCCTACTCTCACCTATGGTCATGAGCTGTGGGTGATGACCGAAAGGACAATATCCTGCAGAGCTTTCTCCGCAGGGTGGCTGAGCGCTCCCTTAGAGATAGGGTGAGAAGCTTGGTCACTCGGGAGGAGCTCAGAGTAGAGCCGTTGCTCCTCCACATCGAGAGGAGTCAGCTGAGGTGGCTCGGGCATCTATTTCTGATGCCTCCTGGACGCCTTCCCAGGGAGGTGTTCCAGGCACGTCCCACCGGGAGGAGACCCCGGTGAAGACCTAGGACACGCTGGAGGGATTATGTCTCCCGGCTGGCCTGGGAACACCTCGGGGTTACCCCGGAAGAGCTGGAGGAAGTGGCTAGGGAGAGGGAAGTCTGGGCGTCTCTGCTTAGACTGTTGCCCCCGTGACCCGGCCCCAGATAAGCGGAAGATGATGGATGGATGGACGTTAGACACTTTATTTCAATTTTTTTAATATTTTATTCATTTTTATTGAAAATAAATGCCTTTCCGATCTGATGTGTGATGGGAAAAGGGAGTAGAGCGAGTTCAGCAAAAGGCGGATTCGAACTCGGGTCGATTTGCGTCAAAACTTCCTACAACGTGCCTTACCCCTACACTATTGCTACTATTAACAATCCAGCATCTTCCTTAATTTTGTCTGGCCCAACCAGAAGTCAGTGGGCGGAGTTAGTGTAAATAGCCTCTGCCAACAAGGTGGGCTATTTGCACTTAGTGTAAATAGACACTCTGTAAATTATAATCATATACACTGTTATTATTGCATAATGTTTTATAATATACCACAATACACTGAGGTGCAAATAGTATCTGACAACTATTTATACTTAGTGCAAATAGCCGCTGTCAAAAAAAGTTGCATGACACTCCAGTTTCTTGCAGCACTGTAACTGTGTCCAAATACCTTGAGAATGTCACCCTGGGCCAGGTGGAAGGTTCTAGCCGAGATGTTGATTCCTTTCCCAGCCTGCACCTGTATGCTGTAAATGCACTCGTGGTTGTTCTCGTAGTTCATGGGGTAATTCGGTGACAGCAGAATCCCTTCATTGTTGATGACAGATGAGCCGCACTCCGCTAGAGATGGGAAATAAAAACCATGCAACATTGGGGAAAAATGGAGTAACACAAGCACAAAGCTAGCAATCAAAACGTCACCTACTATTATTATATAAAGATATTCAGTTAACATTTTGCAACAAGCTCTCAAGCCCACCACACGGACATATTGCTGCTGTAAAAGCTGGGCGTGCGTTAATACGGATCTGGCATTTTCATGATGATTGGTCTGGACAGCACGAGTCTGCGGTGCTCGTGTGACGGCGGGTCTGGAAAGTGAAATCGACAGAACTGAGTCGCGCCTTTCATAGCTTTAATTCAAAATCACATGTTGTTAGGGGACATAGGATGGACTCCAAACGATAACCATCAAATGTAGATTTAATGGAACGACAGACAGTAAAAACAGGTGTATTAATATCTATCATGCATTCTGGTGCAAGAGAAAGACCAACATAAAGCAACACAGCCCGGCTGATTTATTTAACGTCCCCTTGCCATTTCCCTCCATGCTGCTCCATGTTATGACGATATTACCAGTGTCATATTTTGAATAAATCACTGCTGTTACTGCCTCCATTTAGTAAATTACCTACATACACCCCCCTTGGTGAGTCAGCCCAGGACATGATGTGAATTTACACTGGGCGAGACTTCTCGCTTTTCCCATACGCCCTTATTCTCATTTTCATTCAATTCTTTTGGGGAAAAAAAGTTGAAATGTGACTGACCAGCCTGCGGTCTGAATTAGTTAGTCTGTCCCAGAAGGCACAGTGTGATAGAATGAGTTTTTCAGCGCTTTGTTGCCTTATATTCACATACTCACATATGTTTTGTTCATACTAAAGATAAAATGCCTTTATCAATTTTGGGATTGCGAGTGCTCCTGTCAGAAGTAATGTGTGTGAACAGTAGTTTTCTACTCCGAGAGATGGGCTCTGGTCCTGCTTCATTCGCACAACCTGATCTGGTCTGACAGGCAGCTGAAACTGACCCCTGCGTTTGGAAAAATTGGGTACTTCAAAATGCTACTTTTAGTGAGAAAGGAAGTATGCTAAAAGAATTATGGGAGCTTCTTTGAGAGTCACGTCAGATGCCAGAGCTTATAAAGTGATGTTTAATCTGACAGAGCGGGAAGTCAGGAGACGGCTTGAGGGGAGCAGTATTTCAGAACTGGGAGACACTGAGAGGTTTGATACCTGTGCAGACCAAAGACATTTCTAGAACTTATTTAGGGTCTGCGATTAACTCAGCTGTCATCACCCTTCATGTTTGCTGAAAAGTGACTATAGTAAGCTATGTGAGGTTATTACTTTTTTACTTTTTTTGGAATTAACGGGATAGTGCACCCCCCCCATAAAAAAAAAGTCTCAGTGTAGCCACGTTTCCACCGGATTTTTTCCCCCCAGGAACTTGGAAAATTAGTCCGGTGACGTAGGACTGCACGTGACTTTCCAGTTCCCGCTGCATTTCAGATGCCTGAACCTCATCATTGGTCCATCGGTCGTAATTTTTAAACTCCATTGTTGGCTCGAATCGCATCACAACAGACTTTTAAAAATGGTGGTTGAAATAAAATGCTGCGTACTCAACCAATCAGAATGTTCAGCGCCCAAGTCCCACCCCCGAAAGTTCCTGAACTTTGAAAAAGTGCCAAAGACCTTTTGAGACAAGTCATTTCACTCTGCAGCCATCTTTGAAACGCCTCTCGGGCATGCAAGTGCAGCTCTCTTTGAATGGGGAAACATCACATTCTCCAAAAATGTTTGCCAAGCTTCCGATTACATTTTATGTTTGAAATCACCAATGAAATCTGACAACAACTGTCTCATAAATGTTGTTTATAAATGCTCTAATCATGACAAACAAGCCTGGATTAATTGCTAATGCGCATGCGCAGTCCTAAATGCGCGTCTGATAACACTGCCTGTTTCTATAGCAACCGGAGCTTCTAACAGCAGCTGCAGTGACGTGATGACTTTACTAATCAATGATTGGCTCTTTCATTTAGAAGGCGGGGCATATTCGGCATATTGGGCATTGCACTTTCTCCAATTCATAAGTAATCAGAGTGCAACGTCTTCCTATATATAAAGTCTTTCGTACTACCTCGTGAGCAGGGACTTTCTGAGGGGGAAATTTTTGACCGAAACTTCATTTAAACCCTGGTCCCTGCGGTCAAAACACACCGAGTACCACCCCAAAGTCCCTAGTCCCTGGGGAAAGTTCCTGCGGTGGAAACACGGCTTATTTAGGGGTGAATTCAAGTTGATTGGGACACTTTTTCTTCAAAATATCTTATTTTGAGTTTCACAGATGAAAGCAAGTCTGGTTTGGTCCAGCATGAGGGTGAGTGAAGGATGACAGAATTGTCTTTTTTGGGTGAATTATAGGGGTGGGAGAAAAAGTCGATTCTCTGATCTATTGTGATTCTCAGAGTTGAATTCGCAGATGCACAATGACTTATGTGCGCTCTACAAAACAGCTGTATTCTGCTGGATTCCATTTCTAAACCCCACAAAAACCCTCAAACCTTCCATAATATAATCTTCTACACTCTAAAAAAAAAAGGTTCTATATGGCACCAAAAATGGTTCTTGGCTCGTAATCATAGGGGAATCTTTTTTAGTGCTATATAGCACCAATTTTGGTGCTTCAGTGGTTCTTCAGCGGTTCTTCAGAGGTGCTATATAGCACCTTAGTCAAAGAACCAGTGAAGAACCTCTGAAGAACCACTGAAGAACCAAAATTGGTGCTATATAGCACTAAAAAAGGTTCCCCTATGATTACGAGCCAAGAACCATTTTTGGTGCCATATAGAACCTTTTTTTTTTTAGAGTGTATACAGTTCGAAAAGGTTGAAGCAAATTACAAGGGCAATCGTGGGCAAATTCTGTGTGTTGTGAGAAACGCATGATTTGTTTAATGTTGAGCAATTTAATAAAATATACAAATAAATGTAGATTTAAAATAAACTAATTAATGAATTAATAAGAATCATTTCGGAATCGAACTGTGACCCCTAGAATCAGAATGGGATTGTGAGGTGCCTAAAGATCACACAGTGAGAAAAAATAAATCCAGTATAGAATCGAGAATCGTTTTTTTCATTGCATCGCAAACCCTCTGAATCGTAATTCAATCGTGAGGTGCCTAGAGATTCCCAACACAAGTGAACTGTCCCTTTAATTACAAACCTAAAAGTTAAAGGATTGAACTCTAAAAGAGAAAGGATTGAAATAACCTCACATAGCTTAATGTAGTTACAAATATGAAGACCCTTATAAGTTTTATCCTTCCCTCTAGTCCAGGGGTTTTCAAACTGGGATCCGGGGGGTCATCCAGAAGGTTCCAAGGGGTCCCCAGAAAATGTATGGAACATTCTAGCTGTTTAATTTCTAAATGTTTCTCTCCTTTCTTGCCGTATACATACTTCCAGAATTGTCTTTGTTTGCTTTGTTTCTCTTTAGCAAGTTTTTCTCATTATAGTCCTTTATCTCGCTCACTGGGGTTGTAAGGTGGTTTTCTTAACACAGTGCGTAAGCTGCTTACATACATTTATTGTGAAAGTTGCTTATACAAATCATTTTTAATTGAAGATGTTCTTCTTCAGGTTTATACATCCAACCTTAAGTATAGCCAATTTACATGGGGAAACAATATGTTGTATTTATAATGTCACACTTACTATTTATCTAAAAGTTGAATTGTTTATTCATACATAAAAAAATAGATGAATTTTAGGAAGGGGGTCCCTCATAAAGGTTCATCATATTTGGGGGCCCTTGGCATCATAAAGTTTGAAAACCCCTGCTCTAGGAGGTGGGGAGATCGTTCCACCAGCGAGGAACAGTGAATGAAAATGTTCTGGAAAGCAATTTCATGCCTCTCTGTGGTGGTACCACGAGCCGTCGCTCCTTTGCCGAGCGAAGGCTTCTGGTGGGGATGTAGACTCGTAGGAGCGAGTTGAAGTATTTGGGTGCTGAGCTTGTGGTGGATCTGTAAGCAAGCGTCAACACCTTGAACTTAGATGCGAGCAGTGAGCGGTAGCCAGTGCAGAGAGATGAAGAGAGGTGTGACATGGGCCCTTTTGGGCTCGTTGAAGTCAAGATGTGCTGCTGCGTTCTGAATCATTTGAAGCGTCTTTAAATCGCTAATAAAGTCCAGCCAGAAGCACATTGCAGTAGTCAAGCCTAGAAATCACCAGGGCCTGAAGCTGTGCACACACACTCCGTTCTTCATTCCAGTAAAATCACAAATATAAAATACCACAAAAAACTACTCATATACTGTCTAGTGAAATGCATGACATTTTAATTATATATATATAAAAAATCAAGTCAAGTGAGATTCTGACTGGTGACCCCTCACACTTGAGGCTAAGATTATTCCTCTGAACATCAGCTCATGCACGGGTCAGGGACTGAGAAGCTGAATCTCCCCTAAGACTGAAATCCTAGAATCGCCCCTGGCACAGGCCTTCGGTCATTGGGGCAACTTTCAGAAAGTACCAAGTCTTCCATTCTTTTGAAACACAGCACAGGTTTTATGCATACTGAACTCATTACACACATCTGTGAAGGGAATACTCAGTGGCGGATTCTGGCATTTGCCAAGGTGCCAAGCACAGCAGCGTCATCTGCATGCCAATCCTGTACACTTCAGACAGGCACTACAATTCTGCTGTTAAAGGTACAATATGTACGATTTTTGCTTTAAGCAAAGCCACAGTTGTTTGTTTTGCACATTCGTGATGGACCACAATTATTAATGATCTCTTGCTGTGGGTTCTGTCGCCAAAGATAAACCATAAAGCAAAAACAGCTTTGGAGGTCATATATACAGTCAAACCAAAAATGATGCCAGTGTGTGCAGGACACTATAGTTCATTTATGTAAGTGAGGATAGCAAAATAAAGTCAGCTGTGACATATTATACCCCAACAATTCTTCATACAGCGACTACCAGTAAAAATGATTCTGACACTTTGACCTGAGCATGTTTTGCTTCAGTGTTTTTTTTTTTAATTGCTAATGTGACCTTTGACACCACAGACTGAACAAAATGAAGCGTTGCTTGGTTGAGCTAGATTGGTATTATCTAATTCACCCTTCGCCACAAGTTTGATTGACAGGCAATCTGACCAATCACATCGCCGAATATGCCGTTTTGTCCGACAAAGCAGTCAGGAGGGTTCGTAGATTAACGTTGGTGAACTTGAACTTGGAAAAATGGTGTGTACTGACGTCTTTCCGCGGTTGAAACAACATTTCATTCATGTGTTCATTCATGTTTATTTCATGCTTATCGATGAACTAGAAGGAAGAGATAATCGGTTCACGAGCAGCTTTAACTGAGGCGCTACAGCGAAAACGACACATTAAAGAGCCACAAAACGCTTTTTACTGTTTAAATTTCTTTAAAAAAGTCAAAGTCGAGACTATGTTTTATATCAAAAGTAACTTGCTCTTTGTTCCGCAATGTATTTTCACTGTGAGAACATGATGTTTGTTGTGAGAACGCCATGGCTCGTCGGACATAGCAACAGTAACTAAAGGGGGCGGGTCTTTGCGAACGGTCAGTTGTGTAGTTAAATCTAACAGCTGATTGGTTGATTGTAATCCGTTACATCCCTTTCTATCAAAGTTATGACATTATCAAGATTAATTTGTTCTGACTCAGTTTAGAGTTCTTGCCTTAATTTATTACCATTTTCTAAACTATATTGAATAAATATGATGATAATGATAATGTGAGAAAATGTTGAAGGTGTCTGAATAAATTTTGCTACGATATATTTATGTAGATGCCTTCATCTTGTTGTATTGTGTTAGTTTAGCAAAATCATCTGCTGAAGTCTATATTGCAGATAAAGATATTCATACATGCATCTAACTACGGTTGCAGACGCAGTCAACTTTCTCTCGAATGTTACGTATAGCGGCCCATAGAAACAGCCGCTAATTAGGAATCTATGTATATATATATGGTTGATGTGAACGCAACAACTCCCATGATTCCACGCTCCATCACGGAGTCATTAAGGAGTCATATCTTTGGTCATATCTTTGTTATTGTTTTGAATACATGACATCTAGCGGTGAAACTTACACACTGTGCCAGTAATGAAGTGATAATATTGCCGAACAGTACAGGTCAACTTAATAAAATAAAATATAATGTGTCGACTTCAAAATATGTAGTGAGATGCAGGTTCCGATTATAGTTATTTATTAAAAACAGTATGTTACTTCAGGAACTGAATGTAAGACCTTGCATCAACCATCTGATAACCACAACCCCTGCATGTGATGTCATTGGTGTTTGAAAAATAAATACATTTTTATTTTTCAGCTTATTTATCAGAAATCTGGTGATTTAATTCAGCAAGGATGCATTCAATTAAAAGTGATAGTAAAAATAAAAAGATTTCTATTTTAAATAAATGCTCAAATAAATGCTGCATATTCAAAGAATCCTGAAAACACACTATATTAAGTAGCACAACAATGTTCAGCTGAGATAATAAATATTTCTTGAGTATCAAATCAGAATATTAGCATTATTTCTGAAGAATCATGCGACACTCAAGACTGGATTAATAATGCTGAAAATGGAGACATGGAAATATTTATTTATATATATTTTTTTAATATTACACTCTAACAATGCTGGGTTAAAAACAATCCAAGTTGGGTTGAAAATGGACTAACCCAGCAATTGGCTTGTTTGAACCCAGCGATTGGGTTGTTTTAAGCAAACATTTAATCCAACCGCTGGGTTCAAACAACCCAATTGTTTTTAACCCAGCATTTTTTAGAGTGTACACAACAAACACTGCAGCTACACTGCAATCTGCAAGTATTACTCTCTTTCACAATAAGCAATAATCAGCTGGTTAAAATTAACGTAACATCCTCTCAAAAAAGATAAATGTGGCCATTTAAAAAAAATGGTCTCATTTAAAACGATTAAACAATTAATGAAGTGCATTGTGGAGCCTATCACTAATCCCTATTCTCGTGTAGACAAAGCATGCATCAATCAACCAAACGGTTTACATGCGGTGTTTAAATGCATGCATACTAAACAGCTGCTGCAAACAAGCGTCTTGTTGCTAATCCAGTGGAAAAAGATTCTTGCCAGTTGAATCGTCGTGTCTGATTCCTTTAAGCCAGTCGCCTGACGCTATAAAAGGCCAATCTGATAAGATCTGCTTCTGGCAAAAAGACAGGAGGCTTTACTTTCTTTGGTGACAGCATCATTTGTGGGGTATACAGAAAGGATTCGGTGTGCTCACGTAAGCCACTGAAGCTCTTTCAATCCGTTTCTTCTAACGGCGAGGCTCTGCTCAATCGCTGGACGAGAGTTCAGGCAGCAGTCACCAGATACAAATGTCCGCCACTATCAGATATTGCTGTTTGGCTTGCATTTATTGTCCGCCTGTGCAGTCGTGCCTGACTCTTGTTTGGTTTGCTTGGAAAAAGACAAGAATTGTCCAGAAGGCTCAGTGAGGCAGAAGTGGATGTGTGGGTATTGACCGCCATGAGCTCAAATATTAAGATTCTGCAGTAACAAATGGCAGAACACAAGGGTAAGGCCGTGTGTCCACCAAAGTGTGTTTAGATGAAAACTTCTGAAAACCCCTGTCCGCTGGCGCCTGAGTGCACTTCCCCGTCAATTGAGACGTTATGGGTCAGATTTACTAAACAGGGTAAATTAGCGTGGGAGTGCAATTCCCCAAAAAACGCAGACGGGAGTGGAAAGTTCAGCACGTGATGACATGCAAATTAAAGAACATAGACACAGCAGAATCATTTCTATAATGAACAATGCAATCTACCAATAATGGCGCAAATACTAGTAAATTGATGAGCGCAAACCTGATTCATTTACATACTCCCCTCATATAAATTTTGCGTCTGAAAGGTAAACTCCAACAAATGCATATGCAACAAAGGTCAGTAGAAAATATAACCCTCAAGTCAAGTCACCGTTATTTCTCCAGCTCTTTTCACAACACAAATGCTTCAGAGCAGCTTTACAGTCAGTCCTTCCAGAAAAATGCGGCTTTTTTTTGTGATTGTTGCGGGCAAAAATCCTTGATTATGCGGCACGTTTTCTAAAAAAATGCGATGGAAAATGCGGGATATTTATGCTATTTTATGCGATAAAATTGCGGGAACTTGCAAAAACTGCGGTTTGATGAAAAAGAGAAAAAAAGCACTAGCTACATGACAGAAAGTGCTGGGAACATTTAAGTTCTCATCTTGTTTTATTGAAGACCTTAATAAACACATGGCTCAAATTTACAAAACATTGAGTCAAACAAGTTCTGTAGCTTTACAAAAGGAATATGCTACAACTTCTGAAAAAATTAATAAATAACTTCCTGTTTTACAGACATTTGAGTGCTTCCAATGCACAAAGTGCAATCTCTTAAAGGGTTAGTTCACCCCCAGATATGTAAATTATGTCATTAATGACATCCCCTCATGTCGCTGGACACCCGTAAAACTTCCGTTCATCTTCGGAACACAAATGAAGATATTTTAGTGGAAATCCGATGGCTCAGAAAGGCCTCCATTGGCACAATGCACTTTACACTCTCAAGACCCATAAAAGCACTACAGACGTCAATAATAGCAATAATAATAGTAATAATAGCAACAATAACTTTATGAAGCGATGAGAATAGTTTTTGTGCTAAAACCTAAACAACGACTTATATAGTGATGACCGATTTCAAAACACTGCATCATGAAGCTTCGCAGCGTTATGAATCAGTGAGTCGATTCATGATTCGGATCGGGTATCAAACTGCTGAAATACGTGACTTTGGCGATCCGAACCACTGAATCGACTCACTGATTCATAACGCTTCAAAGCTTCATGATGCTGTGTTTTGAAATCGGTCAGCACACCGGGAAACTGCTTTGCGCTGTCTTTTTTTCTGTTATTTTTGTTGGCAAATGGGAATTTGCGTGCTTCATCATGGTTTCACCGATATCTATGGTTTCTCCACGGGGGTTTGCAGCTTTTCGATGATGTTCACGTCGGGTAATTACATCACTTCAAAACGTTCCCATGGCAATAGGCGGAAATGGCGGCTCTTGTGTGAAGTAAACGAACATTTTTCAACTTTCTGCTAATATATATGACTTTTTTGCAACGAAAATGCGGGGATTATGAAATCATGCTAGCCCCGCATATTTTGCACGTGGAAAGTGCGCCGTATTTGAAAAAATGCGGTCCCCGCATAAATATGCGGACTTTGGCTGATAATGCATTAAATCAATCGCGTTTTTCTGGAGGGACTGTACAGTGATGATAGGAAATTAAATTTGTTTTAGATGAAGGAAGTTTTTGATTTATTAATTTCTGCTGATTTCAAAATGTAAAAGCACATGTAAAAAAATATATTGCACAAAATGAAAACAATGTCAATATTATTTTTATAAGTGTGAATCAAAAAAATGAAAGCGCATTTAAAAAATAAATTAATAACATGCTTGATTTTATCTCTTAAATGTTTTAGTGTGTTTTGGTCAGAATTTAGAAATCTAATTTCAGCTTTGTATCTCATAATTAGGACTTTTAATCATAATTTAGATGTTTAAGTCATAATTTTGACTGTAAATCCAAAATTTTGAATTTTTATCTCAGAATTTTTAAAGTCCTAGTTTCAACTGTTCATCTCACAATGACTTAACCTATTTTTGACTTTCTATCTAATAATGAGGACTTTTAAAATCATATTTTCAACATTTTATCTTATAATTATGATTAGAATGTCGTATTTTCAACTTTTATTCTCGCTATTTGACTTTTAAAATCATATTTTTGATATTTTATCTAATAATGAGGATGTTTACAATCTTATTTTCAATGTTTTATCTCTTTATTATGACTTTATGATAATTGAAATGAGCTGATCAGTAATATAGTGTCTCCAACTGAGCAAGCCAAAAGCCAAAGGCGACAGAGGCGACAGTGGCAAGGAACCAAAACTCCATCAGGTGGCAGTAATTTATCACTGCATGTCTTTAATAAATCCTGACGGTAGTTTTTTTTTAACACCAAAAGAGCGTTTGCGCTGGCACAAACTGTTAGTAAATCAGGCCCTATATCCGACCCTATATCCGTGGAAATAAAAGCTTCGGCGTAGGTTCTACCCAAGCGTGCCGCACAAGTCCTGAAAAGTGAATCCGAAGCGTCTCGATCGTCCCCAGGTGGATGGTCCCAGTGTAGCTCATAAACCCCGCCCAATTGTTCAAGTGTTGGTATTTTAAAAATAAGTTTGGTTTTAGTTAGTTATTTGACGCTATGAAACGGGGGTGTGACGTCATGATTGACAGCTTCTCTGAGCGAAGTAGTCAGCAACTGAATTTTTCTGGGATTTTCAGAAGGAGATTAGAGCTTCAACTTTAATTTCTACATATCCATAACTGTTTATTTCAGGGTTCTTGTTGTTGCCGTTGTACAAGCAGATGGTCGGTTGGTGTGGTATTTGTCCCGCCCCTCCTCGACTGTGATTGGACGGCTGGGTAAAAAGTGACAGTGATGAGCGGTCCAAAGTTGATCATTCTCCA
The DNA here is from genome assembly GCA_023566225.1 of Romanogobio albipinnatus. Classification (NCBI taxonomy): domain Eukaryota; kingdom Metazoa; phylum Chordata; class Actinopteri; order Cypriniformes; family Gobionidae; genus Romanogobio; species Romanogobio albipinnatus. The sequence goes on along the minus strand of CM042261.1, from coordinate 5,629,569 downwards.
TCTCTCGCGACACAGAACACTCGGTGTTCAGCGTGAAATAATCTCAGCGCCAAGTCACGTTTAAAAAAAAATGTGGCACTCCAATTGACAACAGTTGGAGAAATACACTAGCCTTGGGAAAAATGCTTTGGTGGGCACACGGCCTAAAAGAGCAAACTGAATCCCACATAACTTGGCTAACTAACTTTTGAGATGCATCTGATCATACAGCATGATTGCTGCCAATAAAAGGAAACAAGACTTCAAAACTTTAATGGTACAAATGGCTTCAAACGTGTGCCATGCACGTCCATATTTAGGGCACTGGGCAATGTTAAAATAAAAGTCATTTGACTGAATATGAAACTTTCTCTTCTGAAATGTGAGTAAGCTTCCGGAAACAATTAGTACTTTAAAAGTATATATATTTTGTATTATCTTGTTACCTTATTTTAACCAATTAGCGAACTTAGTAAAATTAATTTAAAAATTGTTAAATTGCCAAATTTCTTGGACTTCGCAACCCTTGCCATCACCATGAAAATAGGAAAAAAAGAGATGTTTTTCATTATTCATTTCAAGTTATTCATTTCAAGTTATTTTTATTCTGACAGCCAATTGAATTAAAGAAGATAAAATCATTGTCAAAATAAGAAACACAACTAATCGCACATCTAATTGTAAAATATTCCAAGCAAAATTGAAGGAAATATCGGATTTTTATGATTAAATAATCATGATCATTAATCACAAAATATGACTTTACTTTGAAATACAAGTGGTAAAATACAGATCAGTGAAGCTGTGCAAACTGAGAATGAATTATGAAAAGCTGTATTCACATGAACACTCTGCAGTAAGCCACTAGCCTTGAAATTCCTGATAAACCCATAATTATCAGATGTAAACCTCTTCAATAGAACATGCCTCTAACCCTTCTGAGTTACACAACATCTCACACAAACATCCTCGGCAGGAGCTTTGCAATATAAGGCTGAAATGATGAAAGGCAAAGTAAAAGCCCTAGTATATCATAACCTGTATTTCCATCCAGCCTGTCATAAGGCACAATAACATAATGAACTCATTGATACAGCTCAGTGCCTACAGAGAGGCAATTTTGCTACCATTTATTTCATAAGATAGAGGCGAGTGGACCGCCTCAAGTGGAAGACGGTATTCAAACTCATCTGTGCGTTTACCATCATCGAGGCATCATGGGGTTCAACGTTGCTTAATTCCCTTGTAATTTGGCTGTGCAGATGCTAGACAAGTCAAGACAACCAGCGTAAGAAATGGTCTTCACAGCAAATGATCCATTAGTACAGGGTTCAGCAAAGCCATGTTTCACTTTTCACTTTTTTCCCTTAAGGCAGGGTTGCTCTGTGTTAATCTAGTGTAATCCTTGGAGTAAACAGTAAAAAACAGGTGGGAAGTGACTAGACGTTCCATCAGGGGACTTGGATATTTACTACTCTCTTGTAAACACGGGAAACAAGGACACATGTGAAAATTGGAGTGTTTGGGAAAAACAAATCAATTTGAAATGCAGCAGCAACGCAGGCGAAGCATTGCTGAAATTGCTTTATGATGGAATATGACCTTCTGAACCGCGGGAAACAAAACTGAAGGGAAACCAAAACTGATGAATCTGCATTGCAGTGTTTGTGTGGGTCAGACGCGCGGACCTCCCTGACAGATAATCAGGTAAACTGAATTCTGAAACGCAATTTAAATTCCAAACACATCACACCTGTTCACACAGCATTTAGGAGGTGTGTGTGTCTTTAGAACAAGTTGAAAGGGCTTATACTCACACACACAGAATAAATACTTGTGGTCCTTACATTTTTCTAAGGTGGACTTATTACGTAGCAAGGTCACCCCACAGCACAAACAGGAGCAGCACTTCTTATCAGACAGACTGATGGACAGACAGAAGATGATGGATGGATGGATGGATGGATGGATGGATGGATGGATGGATGGACGGACGGACGGACGGACGGACAGACGGGCAGACAGACAGAATGATAATCTGATAGACTGATGGACAGACAGAAGATAGATGATGGATGGATGGATCGATCGACAGACAGGCAGATAGATAGATAGATAGATAGATAGATAGATAGATAGATAGATAGACAGACAGACAGACAGACAGACAGACAGACAGACAGACAGACAGACAGACAGACAGACAGGCAGGCAGGCAGACAGACAGACAGACAGACAGAATGATAATCTGATAGACTGATGGACAGACAGAAGATAGATGATGGATGGATGGATCGACAGGCAGATAGATAGATAGATAGACAGACAGACAGACAGACAGACAGACAGACAGACAGAATGATAATCAGACAGACTGATGGGCAGACGGATAGATGGATGGGGGGATAGACAGATAGATAGATAGATAGATAGATAGATAGATAGATAGATAGATAGATAGATAGATAGATAGATAGACAGACAGACAGACAGACAGACAGACAGACAGACAGACAGACAGACAGACAGACAGACAGACAGACAGACAGACAGACAGACAGACAGAATGATAATCTGATAGACTGATGGACAGACAGAAGATAGATGATGGATGGATGGATCGACAGGCAGATAGATAGATAGATAGACAGACAGACAGACAGACAGACAGACAGACAGACAGACAGACAGAATGATAATCAGACAGACTGATGGACAGACGGATAGATGGATGGGGGGATAGACAGATAGATAGATAGATAGATAGATAGATAGATAGATAGATAGATAGATAGATAGATAGATAGATAGATAGATAGATAGATAGATAGATAGATAGATAGATAGATAGATAGATAGATAGATAGATAGATAGATAGATAGATAGATAGATAGATAGATAGATAGATAGATAGATAGATAGATAGATAGATAGATAGAATGATAATCAGACAGACTGATGGACAGATGGATAGATGGATGGGGGGATAGACAGACAGACATATAGACTGATAATCTGATAGACAGACAGACAGACAGACAGACAGACAGACAGACAGACAGACAGACAGACGGACAGACAGACAGACAGACAGACGGACAGACGGATAGATGGATGGGGGGAGAGACAGACAGATAGATAGATAGATAGATAGATAGATAGATAGATAGATAGATAGATAGATAGATACATAGATAGACAGATAGAATGATAATCAGACAGACTGATGGACAGATGGATAGATGGATGGGGGGATAGACAGACAGACAGACATATAGATAGATAGATAGATAGATAGATAGATAGATAGATAGATAGATAGATAGATAGATAGATAGATAGATAGATAGATAGATAGATAGATAGATAGATAGATAGATAGATAGATAGATAGATAGATAGATAGATAGATAGATAGATAGATAGATAGATAGATAGATAGATAGATAGATAGATAGATAGATAGATAGATAGATAGATGAAAGACAGACGGATGGATGGATGGATGGATGGATGGATGGATGGATGGGGGGATAGACAGACAGACAGACATATAGACTGATAATCTGATAGACAGACAGACAGACAGACAGACAGGCAGACAGATAGATAATCTGAAAGACTGATGGACAGACAGACGGATAGATAGATGATGGATCAATGGATGGATGGATAAATAGAAAGAACGACAGGCAGACAGACAGAATGATAATCAGACAGACTGATGGACAAAGAGAAGGATAGGTAGACAATGGATGGATGGATAGACAGACAGATAGATCTTGCCATCCACGCTTCCCCGATTCCTCTTTTTGTCCTTCTGAAGCACTCGAATGGATTAAGCTGGCAGAGACATTTTTTACTTGAAGATAATCAGCGGAAATCCCTTTGTTATCCTTTTACTCCTAAATTAAAAGCAAACTGCTTAATGCGGCACCAGATGAGATTCTGCCATTCTAAACCCCTCAGGGAGCCCGACACAAAAGTGATGTCACAGCTACCCAATCCCGCCGGCAGATGACAGAATATTAAAGGGAGCAATATTGACATTTTCCATAAGCTTGATAGGCCTAAAGTTCACTCTAACTGCACTGTAAACCAATTACACTGATTAGAGGAGAGGACAGCATATAGAGAGAGGAGAGGAGAGGAGAGGAGAGGAGAGGAGAGGAGAGGAGAGGAGAGGAGAGGAGAGGAGAGGAGAGGAGAGGAGAGGAGAGGAGAGGAGAGGAGAGGAGAGGAGAGGAGAGGAGAGGAGAGGAGAGGAAGAGTCAGAGGAAGAGGATGTTGTATTGAACAGACAAAAGAGAGGGGGAGGAGACAGGCAACTGACATTGAAAGACATTGTAAGAAAGTTAAAAACCCTGCTGGGTGAAGCATCAGGAAGACATCAATATAAAATGGACTGCAGAGTTTGTTTCATGCTCAGAACAAAAACATGTACAATATCTCCTCTGCAACACATCATTCCCAAACCAGGCATTGATTGTTTGTTTCCTGCTGAATAGTTTTGAATAGTCCTGCTGTTCTCAGTCTCAGCAGTAAATGGACGAGTTTATGCTTTCCATAACAAGATGTTGACCATTTTAGATCAAATTCAATGTTTCTTTTCTTTCAATATTTAGTTTTAAACCTTGAAACTTTCCACTGGACCGCTTATACCGTTTGTTTCCAACAGTGGTCTCAGATGTTTGGACCCCTCTATATTTTCTGAATTCAAACATCAAAAGTGATATGAAAAGCTTGCATTTAGAAAATATGATGTGTCCAGGATGCATGTATGATGTATCCTCAATCCAGGACATACTGTTTGAGAATTATGAATTCAGTAATACATTTTTTTTGCTAAATAACCTAATTTAAGGCCTTTAAAGGCAAAGATTGCCGACGGCCTCAGATTATTTTCACATTAAAACATCACACTCTTACTCGATCTGGACAAACTGAGTATCATTAGAAAGGCTCTTAGTCCAAATGTGTGCATTTATTCTCACATGTTTGCAAAATATTTCATCATAAAATATAATTTCTATTAATTTCCGAATTAATTATGCAACCTGAAGAGCTGAAAGTGCGTTCAGAGCATGCTCTGTCTCTCCTGTTTCCGGTTTGCATCAGTTATGACTCATTCGATTTGGAGCTGTCAATCATTTTACATGACCATAATCCCTCCCTTTCTGGATGACTCTGTCCTGTACACTTCCTCACTCTTGAGCTCCATGAAAAACAAACCTAAAGAAACATTTCTACACATGAAACAAGAAGCTAATAAACATACGATTATGATAGTATACGGTTTGTGTATGACATATCAATAATGGATTATTATATATAAAATGCTAGGTATAACATATTTCAACATTATTATATGACTAAAATCCACATTAGGTCACAATCGGAAGTTAATACAAACACTCAATGGTGGTTTAAATGAGTTTTGAGTAAAAGTGTAATATTAATCTTTTAAATTGTGTTATGTAGCTTGATGCCGATTGTAGCTCTAATGCACTTGTCGCGCCAGGAGCTATTAACTAAATTGTTAAAAGAATTCACATAAGGTCCCAAGAATATGTTTTTTTTTAGTTTTTAATGTATAGTGGGATCAAAGCGACATAGATGGAAGAGCCATCATGCCAGAATAAAGGCTAATAATGTCTGAATACAAACAAAAGAATAATGATAAAATAATAATGTAGATTAGTTCTCACACTGGCAGAGGTGTGAAAGGTTCGTCGAGTGAGAACAATCGAAACATGAATCACCTCAGCTCAGCTCACCTCACCAGACATAGACAATAGACAGCAAGTGGGTGTTTATGGGGAAATAAAATATTGTATTAGCCTATTATCAGCCTTCTCTAAAAACCTTCTTAGAAAATGCTTCATAAAAATCAAAGTTTTAGAGATAACATCCTCAGATTTGAAAGGAAGCGTGTGCTGACTTGCGGCTTCCGTTTAATTGTTTCTAAGTTTCTACAACACAAACACATCATATTTTTATACATTTAACATTAATTTTTTTATAAAATGTTTATGTTTGAGCTTATATATCTCCATATTAATAACAGGCTGAGTAATTTGTGAACTGTAAACTCTCAAGTGTTGGCTTTCGGTTATGGGTTTATTCAGAATGACTAATGAGCAGCAACTTTTTTATTTTGGGTATACTCAAAAAAAAAAAAAAGATTCTATATGGCTCCAGAAATGGTTCTTGGCTCGTAATCATAGGGGAACCTTTTTTAGTGCTATATAGCACCAATTTTGGTGCTTCAGTGGTTCTTCAGTGGTTCTTCAGCGGTTCTTCGACTAAGGTGCTATATAGCACCTCTGAAGAACCGCTGAAGAACCACTGAAGCACCGACATAGGGGAACCTTTTTTAGTGCTACATAGCACCAATGTCGGTGCTTCAGTGGTTCTTCAGCGGTTCTTCAGAGGTTCTTCACCGGTTCTTTGACTAAGGTGCTATATAGCACCTCTGAAGAACCGCTGAAGAACCACTGAAGCACCGACATTGGTGCTATATAGCACAAAAAAAGGTTCCCCTATGATTACGAGCAAAGAACCATTTTTGGTGCCATATAGAACCTTTTTTTTAAAGAGAGTATGTCATTTGTGCCCTACTAGCCAAAATTGGGGGGGTGGGAGGGTGCATTAAAAACACACTCCACTTTTTTTGAAAATAGGCTCGTTTTCCAACTCCCCTAGAGTTAAACAGTTAAGTTTTACCGTTTTCGCAACTAATTCAGCCGATCTCCGGGTCTGGCAGTAGCACTTTTAGCATAGCTTAGCATAGATCATTGAATCTGATTAGACCATTAGCATTTAGCTCAAAAAACCCCCAAAGAGTTTCAATATTTTTCCTACTTAAAACTTGACTCTTCTGTAGTTACATCGTGTAACTAAGACTGACGGAAAATGAAAAGTTGCATTTTTCTAGGCCGATATGGCTAGGAACTATACTATCATTCCTGCGTTGTACCATGTACCTCTATACCATGGATGCAGCGGCGCAATGATATTACGCAGTGCCGTGACAACCTGCTTGCACAGGGAGCGTGCTGAGGACTATTTTCAGTACAGAAGAGTCAAGTTTTAAATAGGAAAAATATCTATTTGGTTGTTTTTTGAGTGAGATGCTAACGGTCTAATCAGATTCAATGATCTATGCTAAGCTATGCTAAAAGTGCTACCGTCAGACCCTGAGATCGGCAGAATGGATTCGAAAACGGTAAAACTAAACTGTTTAACTCTAGGGGAGTTGGAAAATGAGCCTAACCCCTGTCCCTTTAAGGGGTTAAGGGAATCCTTTGGTAGGGAATACATGCGAGTTAGTACGTCAGCTCCAGTTGCACAATAAGCATTGCGTTTTGTCCTACAGATGTGCAATTTGTGCACGTTTTAGGAGTTTCTTTCCATCAGCAATATAAAGCCTTTCTCAAGACAAATTGTCTTTTGACTCTTTTAAGAAAACCGTGCCCCAACACACACACTTTGCAAAACACACAGAGATGAATTACAGATAACATTAAGAATGAATGATACATTTCGAGTTTGGATATGTAAAACCTCTTCAATCTTTCATTTGGGGAATATAAATATATATTAATATCACCGTTAGCAGCACCATATCTATTGGGGCAAAAGTTTTTCACAAGTGAGACCGAACAAGATGGTGAAGTCCATTTCCAAATGAGAAGCTCAAGCTGTGCTTTAATCATGAGGATTCGCTTAATGTCTCTCCCTGGCATTTTCAATAGAAGCACTGAAGCCGAATGCATTAAAAATGTACAAGACGTGCCCTGTAAGATATAGCTTGCAACAAAGAAGCCTTAAAAATACAGTTTTAATATCTATGCTAATGATAAAGCCTTCCTCTACAGCGAACAAATGGTGGAAAACGAGGAAGTCGTGAAAGTTTTGCCAGCTAGATCGACGGGGATCAACATATTGAACAGTTTTTCACAGCTGCAATTAAAGTTTAGAATACATTATGAATCGTGAATGATATGAGGAATGGTTTCACATGAATAATTGATAAGGCGATTATACATTCATAAAGCATGTCATCATATACTGGGAGTCATGTGACTGGGTCGCAACTCCCCTCCGAACATGATTTATCAATCTGTGCCTTTGGCGAGGATGAATATGTACAAGCATGCAAATCAGCAATCTGACACATTCTAGAGTATAATCTTTATGAGGTAAACAGTGCGTTTGGGTTGAGCTACTCTGGACACTTTTCATAATAAAGTATTATTATTAATACAAGTACTACATACAACTATGTAATAATAGAGGCACTATAGCACCTGGCATGCCCAGATCCACCACCAACCCCACACATATGTCCCATCTGCCACCACAGAACATCACCCAACAAAAGCCATAACCAATGTCTGTCAATTTCTGCCACAACTACTGCATATGACACAGAGTACTCATTTTGAATACATCACTGTACTTTGAAATGACGAAGTAAGCCCTATTCGGATGGTAATTGTTTCTCATGTGGACGTCTGTAAAAATAAATATGCATGGCACCTCAGTGATAAAAGCCATGCATTCGGATGATGAATTATTCACGGTGAAGGAGTGAGTTATGTGATCATACGAACCTGCAAACTCACTGCTAATGATTGTCTGCTTTAAATAAAATGTTATCATTTTATATAAATACGATTCCAATTGTTCTCAATAAATAAATAAATAAAATGTCAATTTAATAATAGGAAAATCCCATCATAGAATCATTTTTAAAACATATTATAAATTATATTTTTAATGAATTAAACAGCTTGTGATTGTGAACATACTTTATTACTAGAAAACCTGAAATAACCTGTTAAACACGAAAGTATATGCAATCATTTAAGACATTTCTCCTTATTTAGAATATTTTTAGCAAGTGTTTTATGTCCCAAGCCCTTGACTAGCGACTATCTTGAACTGGCAAAAAAACATCCATTTATATCCAAAATATCCAGTAGAAAAAAAGTCCATTTCATAATTTTAATAAAAAATAAATAAATAAAATGCCATATGCTTGGAATAATGAGAATAAATTCACAATTAATTTAATAATAGGAAAATAATGTCCTATTTAATTGTTTAATTATATAAATCTATATCTCAAAATGATGGGTCGTTTTAAAAATATGGATTCAAAGAAGAATCGTGCGCACATCCAATAAACTTTTCGGAGGTGCTAGATTAGATGAAGCATTTAACTCGGTGAACAAGAATCTGCACACTGCTGTTGCTGCTCCCAAAGATTTATTAAAAAGACAACGTTTTGACCCTGACGAAGACCCTTTGGGTCGAAACGTTGTCTTTTTAATAAATCTTTGGGAGCAGCAACAGCAGTGTGCAGATTCATTTAAAAAATATGGAAATTAGTGGAAATATTTTAATGCAGCCTCTTATTTACATAAGGTAAACATAGATCTGCTTGGTTTATATTTTTAATATGTATAATACATATTTTAAAATGCCAAATGTTGCTGCCACAATAGCGGCCCATTTCAAATGTTTACGTCTTTCTCCTTTTTGTTCTTAACAGCTTCCACTCGCTGAGGTGGTGCGGTGATGAAATATTGTTCAATATTTTCCAGCATTTATCAGTAATAAAAGTGTACATCTTTAAAATGCATGTGAAGCGCAACAGTAATCGTATAGTGCTCCGCAGTGGTATAAAAGGATATAAACAGTGCATTTTGAAGAGACCACACGACCTTGGTGTTTGTCAAAAATGTTAATGTGGCCGGGGACTTTTACGCGGGTGGTGGGAGAAAAACAATTACATTCTGGATTCGGACGGCAATAAAATCACAGACTAGCCCCTGGCAATGATGAAAACACCTTACGACCCCATGAAAAACAATAAAAGCTCAAAGGGTTCTGTCGGGCGCTTCATATATAGAACCTTTTAGGGGATCCCATCATTTTATGGATTTAATTTTGCAATATGGGTGCACTAATATGCATTAATTAATGCTTCACTAATGCACAGATAATCATGAGTTAAAGGTCCCTTTCTTCGTGTTTTTTTGAAGCTTTGATTGTGTTTACAGTGTGCAATATAACATGTGTTCATGTTTCGCGTGTAAAAAAACACAGTTATTTTCACACAATTTACTAATCTGTACACCGCTGTTTTCACTGTCCTAAAAACGGCTGATGAGTTCCTTTATTCTATGAAGTCCCTCCTTCAGAAATACGTAACGAGTTCTGATTGTGCCAGCGGTTCCCGTGTTGTGATTCGACAGCAGCTTAGTGCACGTGGAAAGGTCACGCCTCTTAACGGGTGATGTATGCGCTTAATGATCTCTACAGCGTCCCTGGGAAAGCCAAACAAAGGTGATTTGACTCCGGGATAAAAATAACAGCGTCTCGACGACATGGCGACAAACACAGTCAAACGCAGCACTTCCTTTTCTCCACACGACACGTCCTCTTCTCCACGTGGGACAGCAACAAGACCACGCCCCTTTTTTCGCGTATTCTTGTGGGCGGAGGTTAGTCTGTTCTACTGACTGACGTAATTAATGAAGGAAGTACCAGGATGTAGTCCAAGCCGGCTGTTCGCTGTAGGCTTTGAAAGGGAACTTCTGTTAAATAAAATATCTCGCTTGGCATTGAACTTTGAGCTTTATAATTTTACAGGTATTATTTATGCTCTAACAGCAACATTACACACTAACTAAAGTTTGAACAATGGGATCACGAAGAACGGGACCTTTAAAATTGAGTGAAGAACCCTAGAGTTATAGAACCCCATTGAACCTTTCTTTCTAAAAACTTGCAACAAACCATTTATATCCAAAATATCCAGGGGAAAAAGTCAATTTAATAGAAAAAGTAAGTAAGAAAGAAACATCCTTTATGACATAATATTAGCAATATATTTGTTTCTTGCATGAATAAACTAATAACTAAATATATACATTTCTGACAGAGTTCAGCTCATTTTGCATCACTGTCAATTATTAATTTTGGTACCAAATAGTGCAGTTATAAAATCTAACAGCAGGGACTAATGGCTTCGTGTCAACCTCTCAAGGTTTCAATGTTTCAAGGTTTCAAGGTTTCCTCATCACAGTTTGTACGGCAACTTGTTAATAAATTGTATTGTGAAAAGCTCTATACAAATCAATGAAACTAAATTGAATACATCCGAGGACTTCAGCCTTGACAGCGCTGTGTTTGCATTATGACTGCTTTTGTGGGCAGATTGAGTTTATACAAAAATACTGATATATCTTCATATTTCAAAACATCTCGGCCGCTTAATCTATTCAGTTCTTGACTATAAAACTATTAATGCTTTAACAGCAAATTCCCCATCTCAATCTTCATTTATCACAGAATAATCTTCAGCACACAAAAGCCGCACCTTGTCTTGCATAATGTGTGTTAACGCTCAAGTTAAACGATTAACTTCAGGTTAACAGAAAGTGTGTGTCAGAGAAGATGCCCTGTGGTCTGTGAAAATGAGTAAAAAGCATAACGTGTGATCAGATAATGTAATACTTATTGCAACCCATTGAACAGGCTTGTCTCAACTCATAAACGTCACCCTCATGTGATTAATAGCACTACAAGAGAAAGATGGGATGCTGCAGGAGACTTTACCAGATTCATCTTGAGGGAAAGATTAAAAAAAAGGCGAGGAGGAAAATAGCTGGCTCTCTCTCTGTGGCTCTGTGTTGGCTTCAACAGATTTCTCCTTGAACAGATCTGTGAGATTACTGCTTAAAAACAACTTTTACAAAGTTTTAAAGCTAAACTGTACCATTCACTGATAAAAGTGATTTTGTGGAGAAGTAAATACTACAGAAAAAAACAGCCTGATCTCATGAAAATGCGTATCTATAGCACATATGATATGCACCTTATAACGTGTTATATGCACATGCACCACTAAACCTACCCAATGGGGTGACAATGCGTATCGTATGTACGTAAAAACTAATTTTGCCGTATAAATCACACGATAAATATAATTTGTGCTATATATATGCATTTCATGAGAACATGTTGGAACAAACAATTTAATTTCTACATGAAAAAGTTAGTTCAGGCAACAACAAAAAAAGAAAAAAAAGTAAATTCTATATTAGTACTCAATTCAAACTTAAAGCGTAAATATAATATTAGGTAAAACTACTCAACTGTTCTGATACTGGTGTTCCCATCATGCACTGGGGTTTGAATAATTAATTAGGTTGATTTTCCGCTGTTTTCCAGCTGTATTTATCATCAACCCGTTCTCACTCCCAAAGCGTCGAAGCATGGTCAAGTGCTTTCCGCGTCACAATAAAGACGCTAAAGGCACCCCTAGGCATCACTAAATCGACGCGCTGTGCTCCATTCATTTCTGACTTCGGCATCAGACATAGGCTGCGTTCACACTGCAGGCTGAAACGACCCAATTCCGATTTTTTTGCCCTTATGCGACCTGTATCTGATCTTTTCATGACAGTCTGAACGACACAGATCCGATCTTTTCAAATGCGACCCAGGCCACTTGGGTATGTGGTCCAAATCCGATACATATCCGATCTTTTGAAATGCGTCTTCAGTCTGAACTGCCAGGTCACATGTATCCGACCCGCACGTCGTTGATACGCGACAAACGTCATCATTGTACGTTGAAGTAGGCGGGAAATTAAAAAAAATAAACAACTATGGCGGACGATGCTGAGACCAGTCAGTGGAAGGGAATTAACATGAGAAGGTTGTAATGGTGCTGGCTCCGTTGTGAAAATAACTTTAATAAAGCTAAACGAACTCCAATGCTGACACCCATATTTGGCTACTTCCGTAAACAACAAGTGACGTCGTTGACCGTTGAGTACTCTTCTGCGCATGCGGGTCACTTCTGGGTCATTTCACGTTCACACAGGAGATCACAAAAGGTCGCATTTAATTGGAAATGTGAACGGCCTTGCAAAAAAATCTCATTTTTTCAAAAAATCGGAATTGAGCATTAAGCCCTGCAGTGTGAACGCAGCCATAGACGCGTTGGGCATGGGAAAGTTATCGTCATGCTGATCATATATTGGGTTATGATTTTGCCATTATGACATGTAGGACTGTGATTCTCAATTTAATCAGCCAGCATCATTTTATTTACGCTATCTAGACACGTTTTAACATGTAACCCAACCCTATTCCATCCCTAAACCTACCCATTCGTGTGGTATAAAACGCAGATATAACAGGCAGAGTCGACTGCATGCACAATTTATTAAAAAAATACAAATATTCCGAGGCCAAGCGATTGATTTGTGTGAAGGAAATCCCCAAAAGCGATCAGCGTCTCCATCCGCAGAAGATCACGAACACACATACAATTTCAAATATTGCCGCCCGTTACGTCAGTTTTCATAGTGAAATTGCATTGGCTCTCGTATGTCTCGTGACCAATTGCGTCATTACGTCAGCTTTGATTGTAAAATGTCATTGTTTCTCGTGTGTCTTGTGACCGAATGCGTCATGCTAAGGAGGCGTGTGTATTATTTGAATGAGTGCGTTAACGGAGCGGCGGGATCATCATCTCAGCGATTAAAACATTAAGATCAACTCTGTTCTTTACATGAAGACATCGTGTGACTTCAGAAGACTTGGAATGCAACATGAGTTAATACTTTTATACTGTTGTTGGAAAGTTTTTGCAATAAATACCTGTGACTGTACTTGTATTTGCCTGTTGTGTGTTTTATATTGTTTAGGAGTGGGTAGGTTTAGGGTAGGAGTTGGGTTAGCTGCTCCAAAATATAAAAGGAACCTTTAAATATGAATAAAATATTAATAAAACCATGTATGCTTTTACAAATGCAAAGAATAAAATGCATCTTGATCTGACGCATTGGGTAAACAACTGAAATCAATGGAGCACTCAGCGCGTCAAAATAGTGACGCCTAGGGGTGACTTTAGCATCTTCATTGCGACGCGGAAGGCACTTGACCATGCTTCGTTTTTCGACGCCCTGGGAGTGAGAACGGTTGGGTTTAGTAACTTGCCATTTTGTGACATCTGGAGTTCATTTTCTGCTCAAAATGACAAGTATTGAGGTCTCTGTGTTAAGGTGCCACGTTACTGCTGTTATGTAGGCTAGATATAGTATCTACACAATATCTATTGTGTTATTTACTTAGATATTCTAAGTAAAACATACAATTTAAAAGTGTAGTTTAATTCAATGTTATATTTTGGGAGTAAAATGTATTACAAAGGAAACTGCAGGAAACTCAACCTTTCACTGGCCAAGTTAAAATTACCAATTTTCTTTGTTAATTTTACTTAACTCATAGGGCTGAGTATTGACACAAATTTCACAATTCGATTCGGATTCGATTTTCTCAATTTGTTTGGCTAATTTCCTCAAGGAAAACTAATGCTGTAAACTATGGGAGTCAGTTGTAGCTACTATAATATTGAAGGTAAAAATGAACTGATTTGTAAACAAACACTTAAATTACACTTTAAAATAAATAAATAAATAAATAAAGTTATATGAAATATAAACATTTAAATGGTGGCTGTCATAAAAACTTGCCAAATTTATTCAAACATGCATTAAATATTGAAGAACATTAAAAATGATAATGAATATGTAGCCTAATACGGTGCATATATTTAGCAAAATGCTCTTCTCTGGAGCTGACTAACGAGTTTATGGACACTGGATATGGTTTTTCTGAGGTTAATGTGACGTTACATGACATATTGTTTACAAGCCGTTTTACTAACATCTTTCTGCGGTTGAAACACTGATTGAGTGATTCGATGAGACATGGTACAGATTTCGGTAAGTTGTACTTTATTTTTTAACACACTTTCAGATGCTCATTCGTGTTTATTTTGCGCTGTAACTGGTATTAAAGCGGATGAGTTCACGTGCCGCTTCTCTTGAGCTGAGCCAGAGCGACCTCACACTATACAGCGCCAAAGCGGTATTTATGCTTTTATTTATTTATGTTTTAAAAAATGGACGTAATTTGAAATCTGAGACTTTTTTCATATCAATAGTAACAAAGCACAAAGATTATTGCGATTTATTGCATGGGAGGTGTGCTGAGAATCGACCCTATTAACTTAGTTAAGTAGAGTTTATTTTATTCCATATGTGAAATTTACTTAAAAAAATATGCGTGCAAAAACTTAAATGAAGTAAATCGTACTTATTGTTTTTTTCAGTGTGTGCCATGAATGCAAATGCAAATATAAATGAATAGGTTTCCCCGTCGGCCATTGGTCGGGCCAAAATGATAGTTCCGCCCCTTGGTCAGAGGTCAGAGTTTGTTTTATGTCTATGTCACGTCTAACACACTTGCATATTCTAACCCCAGGCCCTAATTGTTTCCTAGAAAGTCGATTTGTCTTTATTTTATAAAAAAAGAAAAAAAAATATATTTTGCAATGTAAAATCGATAGTTGTGATGGATGGGAGGAAAAGCTGGGGCCTGTGTTACTGTTAGGTGATTTTGATAAATAGCCTTTGTCTACCTCTCCTCAAGTGGAAGGTGAAGGTTTTAATCCAGAACTAAAACCCCCCTCAGCTCCTCCAGGTGTTACAGTCACTGCTGTAGCTCTTAAGAATCAGTAACCAGTGGCGGTTCCAGCTTGTGTGACAGCCTATAGGCAAACCCTCCACATCTTGTACTTCTGACACCATGTCCTGACCAGACGCGATGCAATAATATTCCAACAACATGCAGTTTGTCTATCCACTCCAGACACGTCCCACGACAGGAAGTAGCGATACACTGCTTCACTTACCGGAAATAAGAAGTGTGATAAAGGTTTATCACACTTCTTATTTCCGGTAAGTGAAGCAGTGTATCGCTACTTCCTGTCCCATCACATTGCAATCAAAACTAATGTCTGAATCCTCTCGCTGGGCGATCCAGCTGCTTCAATTCTAAACAACGACCTCAGATCTCACGATTTCCTGACACTCAAAAAAATCGAAGAAAGCATGGGTGAGACTGATATGGCAGGATGAAGGTCCTTCCTCTAAAATAATACGTGTGAGTATGTTTGTGTGTAGTGGATATGCATTCTGAAACAGAGGATGTTTACATCTCATATCTTCAACCAGCTGAAATATTCCCTTCAAATGTGCATTCTGAATAATAAATACATGTATTTCCCAATTTACTGCCGCAGTCCAGTGCTCGCCTTCTCATTAACCCTATTGAGTCGGCCGTCGCGCCGGCGTGATTGGCTTGCTTTTTTTCTTATCAGTGCCAAAGAGACTCAAATAACTGTCGTTTTTTGTCATTCAGGCAAGTGTTATACATCATTATAATCTGTTAAGTTTCTATTTTCTTTTGTGTACAGTCACAATAAAAACAAATTGTTGTGCTTTTTGCAAAATAAAGAAATCAAACATGATGCGCGATCTGCAGCCTCTCTGTCAAAGACGTTCATTCAGATAGTCTTCAGAAAATTACCTCTAGCTTAGTGAATACTTGTCTCACAAACATGAGACATACCGTTTTTCCTCAAATAAAAGCCGGGGCCTTTATTTACCTGAACTGCAGAAGGTCACCGGCTTTTATTTGAGGCAGGCTTTTATTAGGGGCAGGCCTGTATTTCGAAATCCATCTATTTGAAAAAAATAATTGTTTTAAATAAACCGTTTTAAATGAAAAGCGATAGCGTTCCAGAGGACAGATATCATCAGGGGCGCGGGAAGTGGGGTGGTTTCAAAGGATTGCAAATGCAATGCATTTTTAGAATTTAATAATTTTATAAATTATTTGTAATAAACATTTTAAGTGGCCCATTAAAGAGTATTATTTAAAAGTTGAATTGTGTTTTTAAAACATACATGAGGTCATATTGTGACTGTTGCGGTGTGTGCGTTGAAAGAGCGGTAATATTTCCTCCGGTGGCGATCAAGCGTCTTTCTGGAGATTCCGCTCATTTCTGAAGCTCATTCCGCTCAGCACCGCCGCTCAACCCAGAACTCCCTTTGTGACATGCTGGATCAAATATAGGCCTATCTGAAATAAATAGTAAGGGCTGTCCCTGACTAAAGATTTTTTTCCTTTTCTAGTAGTTCATTTAAGCCGGCGCTGCCGCCTCCACCTCATGTCATTGTCTGTTATAGGCTATTTGCTTGTTATTTATTAAATCCGGGCAATTTGGTTGATAAAACATAGATTAAAATTAAGATACAATTTATACAAAAGGAAATTTACTTTAAAGAAAGTTTTTTGTGATATATTTGTTGTTCTTTCATGTTTTATAGACTCGATATAAACTCTATAATTTCGTTATTTTACTAACCCAACTAATGTGCTTTCTATATTCCACGTGAGGGAAAAAAGCTTCCTCCCACTTAAGAAGAGTTGTGTTCCTTTAAGCACTTTTTTATTTTAATATATATCTCTCTACATAAATATTATTTTCTACTTAAAAAAAATTAATAATTTCATTATTTTTCTAACCCAACTAATGCGCGCACTTTTCTCAATCCGTTATGGAGCTATTCAATTTTGATTTTGCATATTGTTTTTTAAATGTTCTTTCGAGTAGTTCAAATGACCACTTTACAATATTTCAATAACATAATTTATTTTGAAGCCTTTGCTGTTTTCTTGTACAAAATAAAATAGTTTAAGTTAAATGCAGAGTAAGATGTGTAAAAAAGACAAGAGGCTTAGAGATTGTCAAGATCATTTGTGTAACTTTCACAACACACGTCACATCTCTCATAGACTACAGTATTTAAAATAGCAGATATGCATCAGTTATATTCTCAATTTAATTTACAGAGCAATCCCTGCAAAGTGTTTAGGTTAAGTATAGAAGAGACCAGGATTAGTGTGTGTCGCACTCGAAGACTCCCAGCAGGGGGCGATGGTCACGATGATTTCGCTCCTTCGGCATAACCCAACTGTACATTACGCTGAACTTGAATGCACATGAAATGAAAGGAAATAATTTTTCCCCGGCCTTAATTTGAGACCGGCCTTTATTTGTTCGTGCTGGCCATGCCCCCGGCCACAATCAGAGGCCCGGCGTTTAATTGACTACAGGCTTTTATTTGAGGAAATACGGTATGTCTAAAGAAACGTGAGATGGTGGTCCAGTGGGTTAAACCATGGAACTGATACGCAGAAGGTTGCTGGTTCAATCCCAGCGGTCACCACCAGTGTGTCCTTGAGCAAGGCACTTTACTCCATGTTGCTCCAGGGGGATTGTCCCTGTAATAAAGGCACTGTAAGTTGCTTTGGATAAAAGCGTCTGCCAAATGCATAAATGTAATGTAAATGAAGCGCTGAAATGTCAGGTTTTAAACACTGTAAACCAAATCAAAAACAAATATTCTGTGTTTATGTAATCTGGTTGAAAGCAGAGAGATGTTAGTCGTTCCTGAGCAGCTCATTATACACTAATGCGACCACGCCCTCGAAGCGCGCGCTCTATTGAGATTCAAATACTGAGGCTCTGGAGACGACGCCCACACACACACATCAGCTCAAGGTGGACGAGGACGCACTGAAGCTTGCTTTGTTTAAATCAGCTCAAAATTACTGTCAGATTGTGCGTATTACACATCATTTTACACATTCCCACAGATTCCCGCAGGTAACTGATGCTTGGTCGACAGCTGCTATTTTCAGTCAAGAGCAGCACAGACACACAGTCGGGTCGCATACCGTGACAATCAAGTCTAAAAGTCAAAGACCTCACTGGAAATCTAGGATTGTTATATTTAAACCTGCTAATAAATGTTTCGTGCTGGGGAACATGATAAAACAGGTTCCACACAAATGTGTGGAGTTCATGCAGCTCAAAAGTGCTGCTGTCATTAAAAAGAAAAAGGGAGACAAAAGTGTTATAATATACTGTACCTTGTAATAAAATTCATAACCATAATAGTCCATCATAGCTGACCACCCAAAGTATGCGCACATAAAGCCGCCTCTCAGCATTAAATCGAGTTCTTTTTCGCTGCAAAATAATATCAAAATGCAGGTCTTTGCGAGTATTCACGTAAACACAGTCAGTTCTGTTTTAAGTGAACGTAACAGTTGAGAAAGAAAACGCATGTGTAACAGTATAATCGATCCGTGCGTCAGCTCTTAAAGTGACAGCAGCCTAATATTCCTGCTGCCAAATTATGAGATATATGAGAATATTAAAAATATCTATATGGCAAAAATATATACACTCACCTAAAGGATTATTAGGCACACCATACTAATACTGTGTTTGACCCCCTTTCGCCTTCAGAACTGCCTTAATTCTACGTGGCATTGATTCAACAAGGTGCTGAAAGCATTCTTTATAAATGTTGGCCCATATTGATAGGATAGCATCTTGCAGTTGATGGAGATTTGTGGGATGCACATCCAGGGCACGAAGCTCCCGTTCCACCACATCTCAAAGATGCTCTATTGAGTTGAGATCTGGTGACTGTGGGGGCCATTTTAGTCCAGTGAACTCATTGTCATGTTCAAGAAACCAATTTGAAATGATTGGAGCTTTGTGACATGGTGCATTATCCTGCTGGAAGTAGCCATCAGAGGATGGGTACATGGTGATCATAAAGGGATGGACATGGTCAGAAACACTGCTCAGGTAGGCCGTGGCATTTAAACCATGCCCAATTGGCACTAAGGGGCCTAAAGTGTGCCAAGAAAACATCCCCCACACCATTACACCACCACCACCACCAGCCTGCACAGTGGTAACAAGGCATGATGGATCCATGTTCTCATTCTGTTTACGCCAAATTCTGACTCTACCATCTGAATGTCTCAACAGAAATCGAGACTCAGACCAGGCAACATTTTTCCATTCTTCAACTGTCCAATTTTGGTGAGCTCGTGCAAATTGTAGCCTCTTTTTCCTATTTGTAGTGGAGATGAGTGGTACCCGGTGGGGTCTTCTGCTGTTGTAGCCCATCCGCCTCAAGGTTGTGTGTGTTGTGGCTTCACAAATGCTTTGCTGCATACCTCAAGTTGTAACGAGTGGTTATTTCAGTCAAAGTTGCTCTTCTATCAGCTTGAATCAGTCGGCCCATTCTCCTCTGATCTCTAGCATCAACAAGGCATTTTGGCCCACAGGACTGCCGCATACTGGATGTTTTTCCCTTTTCACACCATTCTTTGTAAACCCTAGAAATGGTTGTGCGTGAAAATCCCAGTAACTGAGCAGATTATGAAATACTCAGACCAGCCCGTCTGGCACCAACAACCATGCCACGCTCAAAATTGCTTAAATCACCTTTCTTTCCCATTCTGACATTGAGATTGTCTTGACCAGGACCACACCCCTAAATGCATTGAAGCAACTGCCATGTGATTGGTTGATTAGATAATTGCATTAATGAGAAATTGAACAGGTGTTCCTAATAATCCTTTAGGTGAGTGTATTTCCTCATCGTATCCGTGTCAAAATCATGGCCAGTGAAAATGCTGAGTGGCTAGTAACTTTAGAAAACCACTAGACACAGTGACTAGTGAGCAAAAAAGTTCCTGTCAAGCCCTGAATACAGCACATTTTTACTTGAAATCTTTTGGCCACATAATATTATGGATATTGTGACAGTCCTAACTGCTGTGACACCACTGGATGTCACCTTGTTCGGATGTGATCCTTGATTTCCAGAGCTGATTCGTTGTCTGGCACTGGACAATGCAACACCAAAAGAGAATATTGTGGGGACACATCCTCCTGGTTTTAAAAGATAAATAAATAAATCTGAAGACAAACAGCCATGATAAATGCAGTTATTATTTTTTTCAATTAATGTGAAAAATGGCCGGTGACCCCTCATGACCAGAGAAAAGTCTAGCGACACTAGCAAACCTCCAAAAGTTCTCCATTATTATAATTGCTATTTTGTTTATGCCCCGTCTTGTGACATGCATGGCTAACTTCCAATTGATGCCGCTTCAGCCCACTCCGTCTACGTCTGATGAATGCTTTATTGCCGAGGAGTCACTTACTGACAACGGTGAGCAAGATACACTGAGAGATACAATCAAGAAACACTGAAACATGACAATAGTGCTAGTAAATCACTCCAAATGCTCTCAGCAGTATAGCCAGCCAAGCTGAATTGTGAAAGCAACAGTGAAGGAAGTTTGGCATAGAAATCTGCTTCTGTACTGGAGTTTATTAGCTCTGGGAACCAAAATGGAAACATGACCCCTCTGTACGACAACATGATGACATTCTGTGTTTTTCTAGGGAAGCAGCAGGAACCAATTACCAAAGAAAGTGATATATAGGACATAAGTGATATAAGTGGTCATGTTGGAGTAAACTGATGAAAACTCATGTCATCACTTAATCGAAATGTATGTATATATTGTGCTTTATTTTATTGTGGCGACCTCACACTGTGTCCTGACTAGACACAATGCGATAAGTTTCCAGCAACGAGTAGTTTGTCTGTCTCCAGAAGCAACACAACTACAAGACACAACAAAATCAATCCAAAATCACAGCCAATCAGAAGAGCGTGTGGGTGGAGTCTCTCTGCAAGAGCACTGCTCTCACTACCAAATCAATCAAAAATCACAGCCAATCAGAAGATCGTGTGGGCGGAGTCTCTCTGCAAGAGCACTGCTCTCACTACCAAATCAATCAAAAATCACAGCCAATCAGAAAACCGTGTGGGCGAAGTCTCTCTGCAAGAGCACTGCTCTCACTACCAAATCAATCAAAAATCACAGCCAATTAAAAGAGCGTGTGGGCGGAGTCTCTCTGCAAGAGCACTGCTCTCACTACCAAATCAATCCAAAATCACAGCCAATCAGAAGACCGTGTGGGCGGAGTCTCTCTGCAAGAGCACTGCTCTCACTACCAAATCAATCCAAAATCACAGCCAATTAGAAAAGCGTGTGGGCGGAGTCTCTCTGCAAGAGCACGGCTCTCACTACCAAATCAATCCAAAATCACAGCCAATCAGAAGACCGTGTGGGCGGAGTCTCTCTGCAAGAGCACTGCTCTCACTACCAAATCAATCCAAAATCACAGCCAATTAGAAAAGCGTGTGGGCGGAGTCTCTCTGCAAGAGCACGGCTCTCACTACCAAATCAATCCAAAATCACAGCCAATCAGAAGACCGTGTGGGCGGAGTCTCTCTGCAAGAGCACTGCTCTCACTACCAAATCAATCCAAAATCACAGCCAATCAGAAGACCGTGTGGGCGGAGTCTCTCTGCAAGAGCACTGCTCTCACTACCAAATCAATCCAAAATCACAGCCAATCAGAAGACCGTGTGGGCGGAGTCTCTCTGCAAGAGCACTGCTCTCACTACCAAATCAATCCAAAATCACAGCCAATCAGAAGACCGTGTGGGCGGAGTCTCTCTGCAAGAGCACTGCTCTCACTACCAAATCAATCCAAAATCACAGCCAATCAGAAAAGCGTGTGGGCGGAGTCTCTCTGCAAGAGCACGGCTCTCACTACCAAATCAATCCAAAATCACAGCCAATCAGAAGACCGTGTGGGCGGAGTCTCTCTGCAAGAGCACTGCTCTCACTACCAAATCAATCCAAAATCACAGCCAATCAGAAGACCGTGTGGGCGGAGTCTCTCTGCAAGAGCACTGCTCTCACTACCAAATCAATCCAAAATCACAGCCAATCAGAAGACCGTGTGGGCGGAGTCTCTCTGCAAGAGCACGGCTCTCACTACCAAATTAATCCAAAATCACAGCCAATCAGAAGACCGTGTGGGCGGAGTCTCTCTGCAAGAGCACTGCTCTCACTACCAAATCAATCCAAAATCACAGCCAATCAGAAGACCGTGTGGGCGGAGTCTCTCTGCAAGAGCACTGCTCTCACTACCAAATCAATCCAAAATCACAGCCAATCAGAAAAGCGTGTGGGCGGAGTCTCTCTGCAAGAGCACTGCTCTCACTACCAAATCAATCCAAAATCACAGCCAATCAGAAGACCGTGTGGGCGGAGTCTCTCTGCAAGAGCACTGCTCTCACTACCAAATCAATCCAAAA
Organism: Romanogobio albipinnatus; assembly: GCA_023566225.1. Lineage (NCBI taxonomy): Eukaryota > Metazoa > Chordata > Actinopteri > Cypriniformes > Gobionidae > Romanogobio > Romanogobio albipinnatus. The sequence continues at coordinate 5,606,592 of CM042261.1, read as the reverse complement.
TCACAGCCAATCAGAAGACCGTGTGGGCGGAGTCTCTCTGCAAGAGCACGGCTCTCACTACCAAATCAATCCAAAATCACAGCCAATCAGAAGACCGTGTGGGTGGAGTCTCTCTGCAAGAGCACTGCTCTCACTACCAAATCAATCCAAAATCACAGCCAATCAGAAGAGCGTGTGGGCGGAGTCTCTCTGCAAGAGCACGGCTCTCACTACCAAATCAATCAGAAACCACAGCCAATCAGAAGAGCGTGTGGGCTGAGTCTCTCTGCAAGTGCACTGGACGAAATGGATAAGCACATAATCAAATTAATAAATAATACACCATTTTAAAATGATTAAAAATACATACTAAGTGACCTGTTTTTTCACACTTGTTTCCTAATTTAATTTCAAGATCTGCGATGTTCAAGACGGTTGGTTAGGACAAAAACTCGGTAACAGTTTAGGGTCCAATCCTCACTTTTAACTAGTTGCTTATTAGCATGCATATTACTAGATATTGGCTGTTTATTAGCACATATTAATGCCTTATTCTGCATGACAATATTCTACATCCCTTAATCCAGCCAATACCTAAACTTAACAACTACCTTACTAACTATTAATAAGCAGTGATTAGGAGTTTATTGAGGCAAAAGTCATAGTTCATAGTTAATAGTGAGAATTGGACCCTAATCTAAAGTGTGACTAAAAACTCTGATTAAGACGGAAAAGACGCCTTTTATTGCATGTGGCGGCGTTGTGTCACGTATGGTCAGGACACATTGTTTGGCTTCATTTACTTGCATTATATTAAAAAAGGAATGGCCAGTACATTCTTCAAATATGCATCTTTTGTTTTCCAAAGAAGTCTGAATCGACGTGAGGTTGAGTAAATAATGACATGCTTTTCATTTTTCAGTGAACTGTCCCTTTAAACCACTCATTGCATGTTTGAACCCCTCTGATTTATCCTCCTTAAAAGCAGGTTCATCATTCCTGTCATCGGCTGACAGTCAAAGTGAAAACGTCAGCATAATCTTTCTTTAGAATCAGCAATATGTCCATGAGGCATGCCATTTGGTAGTGAATCAAGAGAATAAAGGTTTAAATGAATGAAAACAGCTGACAACGTACCAACACACCTTGGCAGAGGTGCGCTCCACATGCGCCGACCCCCTCCCAGGCAAATGATTTCTGGCGCTCCCTCCAGGCGGTAGCCCATATTGCAAGAGAAGGTGAGAGTATCTCCGATTCCAAAGCTGTAACCGTTACGCCGCCCAAAATCTGGCACTCCTGGATCCTCACATGGCTCCAGGTTGTATTCTGAGAGAAACAGAATTTGACAGAATCTGTCTATTAGGAGTTTATCTAAACATAAAGAACTTGAAAATACGAAAACATGTCAATTGTTTATTTTAAGGTGATGTAGTTTCATTGTACTCCCTCTGATAAGTACTGAGTAATATTAATTATTATATTAACTACATGTACTTACTAAAGAGTTACAGTTAGGGTTAGTTATGCATACTTTACTGTTATTACTATAGTGAGTACATGTAGTAACGTGTAATTATGTCACCTTAAATTAAAGTGCTACCTTTTTTTCTTTTCTTGTTTATATTTTAATTATAGCCCTTTTTTAAATGCATCTTATTTCATATTTATTTTATTTTATTATTTTATCTTTTTTTTAGGGCTGGCAAAAGATTATTCACGATTAATCACATCCAAAATAAAAGTTTGTGTTTACATAATATATGTGTGTGAACTGTGTATAATTATTATTTATATATAAAAACACACACAAGCATGTATATATTTAAGAAAAATGTATTATATTTATATATAAAATATTTATATTTATATATAATATAAATTATATAAATGTATACAGTATATACATGCAAATATTTCTTAAATATATACATGAATATTTATATAAACATAATAATTATACAGAGTACACACAAATATATTATGTAAACACAAACTTTTATTTTGGATGTGATTAATCTTGATTAATCTTTTGACAGCCCTACTTTTTTTTTTTTGATAATTTAATTTAATTTAAAAATAAAACAAGATAAAATAATAAAATCAAATATTTAGTTTTTCAAAAATATTCTGACAAAATATAAGATGATAGCTATTAAAAACATTTCTGTTCATTGAAATAAAGCTAAAATAAAATATAAAAATGAGTTGGAAAAACTAAAACTAAGAAATGCTGCATTGGCAATAAACCAAAATCATTTAAAGTTAAATCAATAAAATGATTAACTAGAAATATAAAATGAAAACGAAATAAATTAAACCTAAATAGCAAAATAAAAAAGCACATAATAATATACATTTAACTAAAATTAACATGAAATAATAATATATAATAAAATAATAATAAAACTGCTTGACGCACAATCCCAATAACTCCATAATGTGAAAGGGCTCAATACTAATGGGGCAGGTCAGATACCTGTGTCTCTTCTTTTATACACCTATCCTTCTCAATGTTTCTTTTTATTATTTCCATAACCTGAATAACTAAGTTATAACCATTTTCTACATTTGATAAATCAGTTCACCTATAACCTCTCTATATTTAATGAGTAATTTTGGAGATTCTAGTATATATATATATATATATTTGCTGTGTGCTTGTGGAAACACATTTCTTTAGGTGCTGCTCTGATGTCTGTGTTAAACGTGCTGACAGGCGAATGTCCTTGGTGTGTGTGTGTGTGTGTCAACACCCCGGGAGAACCCCTCTGCATGTGTTGTGCTATATGTCTTCTTAAAGTGACCTTAGGGTCATTGGATGTCAGGTCTACGTGACCTCTTAGGGACCCAGAGAAACTGTACCTCTTTTATGCCTTTCTTACTAAATAGAATAAATTAACTTCTGTACTAAGATGATGTATCAGCATGTGCCTTGTTGATAGTTAGTTAAGATGTTCTCAACCTTGAGGAAACTGTTATTCTCTGGAGCTTTTGTGTATGTGTGTTGCATGATCTGTGCAGATTCAGTGTTGGAGATAGACTTTTCTGCAGACGATGCCAGACCTGGAGACGCCTTTATGTGACCACTTGCGTCATTTGTGATCTAAATCTAGGACTGGGCGACAACTAGTCTACGCATTTTTAGTGATATGTGCTCCTATCTGTCTACGTGTGGAAAGTTGCTTACATTGCATGTTGTTAGAGCCAATCAGAATCATTCCACATGACAATAATGACATGGTTGGACCTTGAAAACAGTATAACTGTTCAGAAATTGTATGTCCGTTAGGCGGAGGCGGGGAGACTGTTAGAGGGAGTGCGGCCTACGAACTCCTTGTGAGACTTGAGCTGGCTTCTGCTGATGAAACTGCAAACTATTCTTCAGTAAATTTTTCTTTAATTAATCTAACTCCTGACTCTTGGTCTTCATTTTTCACTACTGGTCCTGGGTGCTAAGCTGTTTCCCCAACAATACTGTCCCTGTGTCCCTGTTCTCCAGGACGCTCCTCACCTGAAAATGTGATGTTGAAACCTTCGTAGGAGATGGAGAAGTCCGATATGAAGCGGAGCTGGGCCTTGAAGTTTCCATAGAGACCTGCATTGATGGGCAAGGGCAGTTCTGCGCCTGTGAGGCGGGCGAGCGGCTGAACAAAACTCCCGTTCTCAGTGATGAGCAGATAGTCATGGTGATCCTCCAGGTGGAAGGTGTTAAAGGTGAACTGAACGCCTGTTGGGGAAACAAAACCAATGCACAAGTTCAAGTTGCTGGTCAACTTCTGACTGTCCGATGGAGCCCTCATCAACCTCATTATAAAAGGCAAGAGGGTCCCATTAAGGGTATAGCCTACTCATGAGAAGGGAACGTTTTTCTCAGGCCCTGTGAATTTAAGGGCAACACCCTTTGACTGAGGTCATGTACTGTAGAACAAAGACAATTTTAATACTGACCCTTTTTTTGCCTTTGTGTCAGAAAGAGAAAAGTGTATTTTTAGTTCCAACTGATCTGTCCACTAAACATAATGGCCTGTAGAATTGATATGCATTAGCAGCCATGGGAAATTAAAATCCAGAGGAACTTGGATAATGATATTTGAGAGTAGGGCATGGACAAGTACAAGTACCTAACTCTATATTCATGACAGTTCGCACCTACTTTAGCTAGACTATGTGATGGACTGCATATTAGTACTGCATATTAGTCTGCTGTATCTGGCATATCAAAATGAATGACGGTGACAAATTGTATAGGTAAGATATATCAATTGTTGCTTTACCTTTGCCATGGCTGACCTCCACAGTCCAGGTGCAGTTCAGGGAGCTGGGATAGACCTCAGGGTATCCAGGGGAAAGGATGGTGCCTCCCGGTCCACGGACATCACCCCCACAGAGTGCTATAGGACAGAGGGAGAAAAGTACTTTCACTTAAACTCAACAGATGCAAATGGACCTACACAACCATAAAGGATTTCACTCTTCTATCAGCTCATACACAGGGCTAATCAGCTGACATGTCAAAGATCTGTATTTTGGTTCCTAGAGACTGAAACTCCTGAAAAGCACGAAAGACATTAATACTTTTATTTAAATTGATCATTTAAATGATGCTGTCACGGCATAAAAAAGAAAAAAAGATAATTGCAACTTTTTCCCTCGCAATTGCAGGTTTACATCTATAAACTTATATATAAACTTTATATCTCACAATCCTGACTTTATATCACACAATCCTGACTTTATATCACACAATTCTGACTTTATATCACACAATCCTGACTTTATATCACACAATTCTGACTTTATATCACACAATTCTGACTTTATATCACACAATTCTGACTTTATATCACACAATCCTGACTTTATATCTCACAATTCTGACTTTATATCACACAATTCTGACTTTATATCACACAATTCTGACTTTATATCTCACAATCCTGACTTTATATCTCACAATCCTGACTTTATATTACTCAATTCTGACTTTATATCTCACAATTCTGACTTTATATTACTCAATTCTGACTTTATATCTCACAATTCTGACTTTATATTACTCAATTCTGACTTTATATCACACAATTCTGACTTTATATCTCACAATCCTGACTTTATATTACTCAATTCTGACTTTATGTCACACAATTCTGACTTTATATCTCACAATTCTGACTTTATGTCACACAATTCTGACTTTATGTCACACAATTCTGACTTTATATCACACAATCCTGACTTTATGTCACACAATTCTGACTTTATATCACAATTCTGACTTTATATCACACAATCCTGACTTTATGTCACACAATTCTGACTTTATATCACAATTCTGACTTTATATCACACAATCCTGACTTTATATCACACAATTCTGACTTTATATCTCACAATCCTGACTTTATATCACTCAATTCTGACTTTATATCTCACAATTCTGACTTTATATCACTCAATTCTGACTTTATATCACAATTCTGACTTTATATCACACAATCCTGACTTTATGTCACACAATTCTGACTTTATATCACAATTCTGACTTTATATCACACAATCCTGACTTTATATCACACAATTCTGACTTTATATCACAATTCTGACTTTATATCACACAATCCTGACTTTATATCACACAATTCTGACTTTATATCTCACAATCCTGACTTTATATCACTCAATTCTGACTTTATATCTCACAATCCTGACTTTATATCACACAATCCTGACTTTATATCACACAATTCTGACTTTATATCACACAATTCTGTCTTTATATCTCACAATTCTGAGTTTATATCACACAATTCTGACTTTATATCACACAATTCTGACTTTATATCTCACAATTCTGACTTTATATCTCACAATCCTGACTTTATATCACACAATTCTGACTTTATATCACACAATTCTGACTTTATATTACTCAATTCTGACTTTATGTCACACAATTCTGACTTTATATCACACAATTCTGACTTTATATTACTCAATTCTGACTTTATGTCACACAATTCTGACTTTATATCTCACAATTCTGACTTTATATCACACAATTCTGACTTTATGTCACACAATTCTGACTTTATATCACACAATCCTGACTTTATATCACACAATTCTGACTTTATATCTCACAATCCTGACTTTATATCACTCAATTCTGACTTTATATCTCACAATCCTGACTTTATATCACACAATCCTGACTTTATATCACACAATTCTGACTTTATATCTCACAATCCTGACTTTATATCACACAATTCTGACTTTATATCACACAATTCTGACTTTATATCTCACAATTCTGACTTTATATCACAATTCTGACTTTATATCACACAATTCTGACTTTATATCTCACAATTCTGTCTTTATATCTCACAATTCTGAGTTTATATCACACAATTCTGACTTTATATCTCACAATCCTGACTTTATATCACACAATTCTGACTTTATATCTCACAATCCTGACTTTATATCACACAATTCTGACTTTATGTCACACAATTCTGACTTTATATCTCACAATTCTGACTTTATGTCACACAATTCTGACTTTATATCACAATTCTGACTTTATATCACACAATCCTGACTTTATGTCACACAATTCTGACTTTATATCACAATTCTGACTTTATATCACACAATCCTGACTTTATATCACACAATTCTGACTTTATATCACAATTCTGACTTTATATCACACAATCCTGACTTTATATCACACAATTCTGACTTTATATCTCACAATCCTGACTTTATATCACTCAATTCTGACTTTATATCACACAATTCTGACTTTATATTACTCAATTCTGACTTTATGTCACACAATTCTGACTTTATATCACACAATTCTGACTTTATATCACAATTCTGACTTTATATCACACAATCCTGACTTTATATCACACAATTCTGACTTTATATCACAATTCTGACTTTATATCACACAATCCTGACTTTATATCACACAATTCTGACTTTATATCTCACAATCCTGACTTTATATCACTCAATTCTGACTTTATATCACACAATTCTGACTTTATATCTCACAATTCTGACTTTATATCACTCAATTCTGACTTTATGTCACACAATTCTGACTTTATATCACACAATTCTGACTTCCGAGTCAGAATTGCGAGATAAAAAGTCACAATAACCTTTTTTTTTTTTTTTTTTTAATTCAGTGGCAGAAAGACAGTGAAGACATTTATAAGGTTACAAAATATTTATATTCCAAATTAATACTGTTCTTTTGATTGTGCTCATTAAATAACCCTAAAAAATGGTTTCCACAAAAGCAGCCGTTTCCAATATTTATAATAATAATAAGAAATGTTTGTTGAGCAGCAAAATGTCAGGGTCAGAGTCTGTTTCTCTTTCCTAATGTTCATGTCCTAATTACTGTAATTATGAGATTCCAACTTGTAAAAAGCGTTTGCATCCTTAGTAGAACTCATAATTACAGTAATTGTGAATTTTCTAAGAGCTCATACTTGTACCACCTGACCGCTGCAGATTCATTTAGGCATTGGCAGTGTTGCAATAGAAGCACATAATTCTACAGCTTCAAGAAGGACGTCACGTGTCGTCATTACGGCATTTTGACATTTGTTGTCATGCTAAATGATTTGTGCACCTGTTTCTTGTTCAGTTAATTTCCTGCTGTGTATTTAAGTCCTTTAATTCTACTCCCTGTCCATTATTGTCTTTGTGTAAATGCCAGAGCTGTTATGTTTGTTTACTCCACGACTCCTGCATTATCTTTTTTGCGTTTGCTTATAAATAAAGTTATCCACCTCTCTGTCTCCTCTTCCTTTGCCTGACCAGACATTACACAAATCCTCATATTAGAATGATTTCTGAAGGATCATGTGACACTAAAGACTGGAGTAATGATGCTGAAAATTCAGCTTGATTTCACAGAAATAAATTACATTTGAAAATATATGAATATAGAAAACAGTCATTTTAAATAGTAATATTATTTCACAATATTACAGTTTTTTACTGTATTTTGGATCAAATAAATGCAGCCTTGATGAGCATAAGACTCTTTAACACATTAAAAAACGGACCCAAATGTTTAAACGGTAGTTTATGTGTTAGTGGGGTCCAAAAATCTGACACCAAAGTTTTCTACTGTAGTACCAATTCAGTTATTTCCATTATAAATGAGATAATTAGGTTTTGAGTGAAAAAGCTGTTGTAAATGAATCAAAAAAAGTAATTCGGACTTGGACGAACACACTTTTTTAGATCTAACTCTATTCAATGTACTGTATAGTTTTCATAAAGCAAATATGCCCCTTGCATAGCTCCATCCATCCATCCTAAAAATGCACTGGTCAGAAACTTCCCCCCTCCCTCACCTCATGCTCTATTTGGATCCGTGTCCATACACTTCTTCCATAAACCCTGCACTGAGTGGAGGAAGCATCTACAGTATCTACAGACCCTGTTTACCTCCGACAGCAGTACGGGCAGGTGCATGCCTGTAATGTATGCTGCATTTAGAGCCCATGGAAGTGAGATGACTGCGCAGTAAAAAGTGCCCCTGGATGTCTAATCTGGTGAGCGCATCAGTTCCTATCAGCTAAAGCAGCCTTCACAGCAAATTGCCTCTCAGAGTCCTCCTCAGCGACGGGCTAATGGCCTTGCATTGAATCACATTGTTTCAGTTTAGCTGCCTTAGAGAAGGGAAAGCGAAAGAATGTAATCAAATAGCCGAAGGACAGGCGGCCTAAGAAGCTCTGACAGGGCAAGACATAGGTAACGTCTTTCATGCAGCATTCAGTGGTTGGTTTCATTTCCAGCACAAGCCTGCTGTTTAGCACTGTCCTGCTTTGGTAATACGGTCTATTAAGCCTTCTTTGTCACTGACTCTGAAGCGCTTTCATTCAAGATGTAAATTGACACTTCACCTTTTTCCTTTACAAACAGTTTCATTGATCAGCAAAGCAACAAGATTTTTTTTTTTACTACAAATGTCTCAGGATACCAACCGTCACAGGTGGGTAGTGGGTGGCTCCACCAGTGGTTCTTTTCACAAACCAATGGCTCTTCGTGGCTGAGGCGATATCCTGAGTCGCAGCCGAAAGACACGGTGGAGCCGATGGAGAAGTCCTGACCGTAACGAAGACCGTTGACTGGAATCCCTGGATCCAGGCAGGAGTAGGCATCTACTGTTACGCCTAGGAAGAGTCAGGCATATGAAAATTACAAAACAGCATATTTTAAGAGCATTTTAATTAACTTTTAGCCCTATAATGGTGCTCTATAATAACAGGGTGTTAAAGGTGAAGTATTTAAGATTTTTTTTATGTTAAAAATAAATTCTCTTAACACAGTTTACTGTTCACTGACTACTATTAGTATGCCATTCATGGGTTTATCTCCCTCAAAAGTGTAAGCATTGAGCCCCCCAGACACCATCAAAACATTGAGAGAGGTTCACTCACAACCGTCGATCACTTTCCAGCTCAACCAATAACGTGAGTTTGGGGCGTGGCTACTGTAGCAGACAGAGAGTTTGGGGCGTGGCTACTGTAGCAGATGGAGAGTTTGGGGCGTGGCTACTGTAGCAGACAGAGAGTTTGGGGTGTGGCTACTGTAGTAGACAGAGAGTTTGGGGCGTGGCTACTGTAGTAGACAGAGAGTTTGGGGCGTGGCTACTGTAGCAGACAGAGAGTTTGGGGCGTGGCTACTGTAGCAGACAGAGAGTTTGGGGTGTGGCTACTGTAGTAGACAGAGAGTTTGGGGCGTGGCTACTGTAGTAGACAGAGAGTTTGGGGCGTGGCTACTGTAGCAGATGGGGAGTTTGGGGCATGGCTACTGTAGTAGACAGAGAGTTTGGGGCGTGGCTACTGTAGCAGACAGAGAGTTTGGGGTGTGGCTACTGTAGTAGACAGAGAGTTTGGGGCGTGGCTACTGTAGTAGACAGAGAGTTTGGGGCGTGGCTACTGTAGCAGATGGGGAGTTTGGGGCATGGCTACTGTAGCAGACAAAGAGTTTGGGGTGTGGCTACTGTAGCAGATGGAGAGTTTGGGGCGTGGCTACTGCAGCAGACAGAGAGTTTGGGGGGTGGCTACTGTAGCAGGCAGAGAGTTTGGGGCGTGACTACTGTAGCAGACAGAGAGTTTGAGGCGTGGCTACTGTAGCAGACAGAGAGGTTGGGGCGTGGCTACTGTAGCAGACAGAGAGTTTGGGGCGTGGCTACTGTAGCAGGCAGAGAGTTTGGGGCGTGGCTACTGTAGCAAACAGAGAGTTTGGGGCATGGCTACTGTAGCAGACAGGGAGTTTAGGCATGGCTACTGTAGCAGACAGAGAGTTTGGGGCGTGGCTACTGTAGCAGACAGAGAGTTTGGGGCGTGGCTACTGTAGCAGACAGAGAGTTTTGGGCGTGGCTATTGTAGTAGACAGAGAGTTTGGGGCGTGGCTACTGTAGCAGATGTAGAGTTTGGGGTGTGGCAACTGTAGCAGACAGAGAGTTTGGGGGGTGGCTACTGTAGCAGACAGAGAGTTTGAGGCGTGGCTACTGTAGCAGACAGAGAGTATGGGGTGTGGCTACTGTAGTAGACAGAGAGTTTGGGGCGTGGCTACTGTAGTAGACAGAGAGTTTGGGGCGTGGCTACTGTAGCAGATGGAGAGTTTGGGGCGTGGCTACTGTAGCAGACAGAGAGTTTGGGGCGCGGCTACTGTAGCAGATGGAGAGTTCGGGGCATGGCTACTGTAGCAGACAGAGAGTTTGGGGCGTGGCTACTGTAGCAGATGTAGAGTTTGGGGCATGGCTATTGTAGTAGACAGAGTTTGGGGCGTGGCTACTGTAGCAGATGGAGAGTTTGGGGCGTGGCTACTGTAGTAGACAGAGAGTTTAGGGCGTGGCTACTGTAGCAGATGGAGAGATTGGGGCGTGGCTACAGTAGTAGACAGAGAGTTTGGGGCGTGGCTACTGTAGCAGATGGAGAGTTCGGGGCATGGCTATTGTAGCAGACAAAGAGTTTGGGGCGTGGCTACTGTAGCAGATGGGGAGTTTGGGGGGTGGCTACTGCAGCAGACAGAGAGTTTGGGGGGTGGCTACTGTAGCAGACAGAGAGTTTGGGGCATGGCTACTGTAGCAGATGGAGAGTGCGGGCATGGCTACTGTAGCAGATGGAGAGTTTGGGGCGTGGCTACTGCAGCAGATGGAGAGTTTGGGGCGTGGCTACTGCAGCAGACAGAGAGTTTGGGGCATGGCTACTGTAGCAGACAGAGAGTTTGGGCCGTGGCTACTGTAGCAGACAGAGAGTTTGGGGCATGGCTACTGTAGCAGACAGAGAGTTTGGGCCGTGGCTACTGTAGCAGACAGAGAGTTTGGGGCATGGCTACTGTAGCAGACAGAGAGTTTGGGGCGTGGCTACTGTAGCAGATGTAGAGTTTGGGGTGTGGCAACTGTAGCAGACAGAGAGTTTGGGGCGTGGCTACTGTAGCAGACAGAGAGTTTGAGGCGTGGCTACTGTAGCAGACAGAGAGTTTGGGGTGTGGCTACTGTAGTAGACAGAGAGTTTGGGGCGTGGCTACTGTAGTAGACAGAGAGTTTGGGGCGCGGCTACTGTAGCAGATGGAGAGTTTGAGGGCATGGCTACTGTAGCAGACAGAGAGTTTGGGGCGTGGCTACTGTAGCAGACAGAGAGTTTGGGGCGTGGCCACTGTAGCAGATGTAGAGTTTGGGACATGGCTATTGTATTAGACAGAGTTTGGGGCGTGGCTACTGTAGCAGATGGAGAGTTTGGGGCGTGGCTACTGTAGTAGACAGAGAGTTTGGGGCGTGGCTACTGTAGCAGATGGAGAGATTGGGGCGTGGCTACAGTAGTAGACAGAGAGTTTGGGGCGTGGCTACTGTAGCAGATGGAGAGTTTGGGGCATGGCTATTGTAGCAGACAAAGAGTTTGGGGCGTGGCTACTGTAGCAGACAGAGAGTTTGGGGCGTGGCTACTGTAGCAGACAGAGAGTTTGGGGTGTGGCTACTGTAGCAGACAGAGAGTTTGGGGTGTGGCTACTGTAGCAGACAGAGAGTTTGGGGCGTGGCTACTGTAGCAGACAGAGAGTTTGGGGTGTGGCTACTGTAGCAGACAGAGAGTTTGGGGTGTGGCTACTGTAGCAGATGGAGAGTTTGGGGCGTGGCTATTGTAGCACTTTACACTTACTTTCATATAGGATCTTGAAGCCACTGTTTGAGCGGCTGTTGTCAGTGGTGAAAAGCATATACAGGTGGTTGGCGCTGCTGAATAGGAACTGAGGCACCTGGGTGCCGTTGAACGAGCCAATCAGAGGAGAGAGAAGATTGGGTCCATCATGAAGCTCCAGCAAATCGCAATTCAACTCTGTCTGAAATCTGTATGGAGAAATAAAGAATAATTAATTGCCTTTGCAGACAATGATAGAACTGTACATGTTTGTACACTACTGTTCAAAAGTTGGTAAGATTTATTAAATGTTTTTGAAAGAAGTCTCATCTGCTCACCAAGGCTGATCAAAAATACAGTAAAAAAGTGATATTGTGAAACATTATTATAATTTAAAACAACTGTTTTCTATTTTGATATATTTTAAAATGTAATATATCAATTACTTCTATCCTCAGGGATCTTTTTTACATCTTTTTTTCAGGGTTCTTTGATGAATAGAGAGTTCTAAAGAACAGAATATATTTGAAATAGAATCTTTTGTAACATTGTAAATGTCTTTACTGTCACTTTTGATCAATTGAGTGCATCCTTTCTGAATAAAAGAGTTAATTTTCCTCAGAATTTCAATCAAATACATGTACCAAAGCAACAATATCTATTCAAACTAAAAAGCATACTTCTCAAATGTGATTTTGATGGAGCGTCCCGGTTCAGCCTCTATGACCCACTCACAGTTGAGTGAGTCTTTGTAGTAACCGGGCCACCCAGGAGATAAAATAACTCCACTAGGAGCTGAGAAGTGTCCTCCACAGGGAGCTGTAGAAAGAACAGAGATGCATTTCACTCACATAAAGACACTTTGTCTAATACAACCTCACTGTTTTGATTTTATTTTATATATGTTATGCATGATCACATGTATCTGTAATAGTTTTGTCACGATACTGGAATTTCTAACTTCGATACGATACCTTGAAAAATATCCATATTCAATAAAATTTTCGATATATGTTGCAATAACTTGTGCACAGAACAGGGAGGCTTTATTTGAATCGTTGAACTAAATTTCCAAAAGTAAATACACTTACAGTCAGTAATAAAATAAGAACAAATAAGCACATTTAATAAATATAATACAATAGAATAAACAGACAAATGAAATAAACATGGCTTTAAGTTTTTCAGGAGAGTTTAACAGTAGCCTATGCAGGAAGAAATACTACAGAAATTAATCAAATGTAAAATAACACTGGATAATCTTCATCGTAAAAAATGATTTTCTCCTTGTCTTTTGTTCTTTGATTAACATGACAGGAATATTAGGCTGCTGTCACTTTAAGAGCGTATGCACGGATCCAACTGTATCTGACTGTATTTATCTGAATACTGGCATTTTGACATCATTTGTGTGTATTTGACAGTTTAAGTGCAATAAGCTACAAAAAAGAAGGTCATTTGGTACTCGTGAGCTGTTTGAGAGGCGGCTTTATGTGTGTGCAGTGCGCCATAGATCAGAGGTTCGTGCACTTTTGGTGTGAGCTCGAAACCTGGGGGAATGAGTAAAATCATGCGCAATACAAGCACTATTCAGGGACCGCAGATGTAAATTAGCTGTTAGCTAACTCTGGTACAATTACTATTAACTGTGCATTGTCCCTGAAAAAATAAACAATAAAGTAAAGTAAAGTAAACGGAGCGAATGAAACGAGTGAGTGAGAGGAAGCAGGTGTGGTTCAATTCGCCGTTGGAGAGAAAAGAGAGAGAACGTGCAGCTGGTATCAGTATATCAATACTGCAGAAAAAGGAGTATTGGAACCATTTTGATACATTTAAAAATATTGATATTTTTGACAACACTAACCTGTAATAAAGACAGAAGAACTGATCAATAATAAAGACCAGCTGGCTGTATAATATACTCCACTTTACATATTTCAGGGCTCCAGACTAACATTTGAGAGCAGTGGCAATTTATCGTAAGTTGATTTAATCATTACTATTTTTTTGTTTATAAGTGCAGTTACTAATAATATTACGTGTATGTTTATTGGAAATTTAACAGTGAAGCACTGAGCTTGAATTGATATGTAGATAAAATTCACATTAATGTGCAAATCTTCATTTTTATAGGTGTAACCCTTCCTGTTTGAACCGCCCGCTCCAAGCGGGACTCAAACCCGGGTCCACCGGCATGAGAGTCGGACTCTCTAACAAGGAGGCTAAAGACTGCAACCCCTAGCGTAAGTCGCTAGAGCGTCTCTTGAGATGAGAGGAGTGAGGTTTACTCACATATCAACTACTAGCTGGCCTCCATTACATAGGGATAATTTAAATATTCTACTCTTATTAAATGTATCATTGTTCTTCTATAGTCTCACACTGAACTGACCGTGACAGTGATAATAAAAGGAGCACTCTTTACTATTTTCTGTGCAATTCAGTCACAATTCGAAAAATAGATTTTGTTTTTCATGCGACTTTAGGACTTCCTACTTTTTTCCCATATATAAGGAAAGGGGAGTGGAAATGGCTAATAAGTCAAATAAGTGATCATCTGCCGCCAACTACTGGTTATAGTGCTAATTTAAAAAAAGTGCTTGTTTGCCAAAACCTTTAAACTTTTAGTTTTACAAATCATCACATTAAAAATAAATAACATTAAAATTGGATCATATTTAGAGCCTTGAAGTGCTGGAAAAAGTGTGAAGCCCTTGAAAGCCCTCGAAAAGTGCTTGAATTTCACTCTCAAAAGGTTGTACGAACCCTGAGATGAAAAATGTTCAAAATATTTTTTGCTACATTTCCATGTGGTGTTACTACATTAAATCCATGGTGAGTGATGGTGATTTGTGACTGAAACCCGTGACCTTCGTTCACGGCTCAATGTTTCTCCTGGTTTCCACGTCAGCTCTGTTTGATCTGATATCTGTGGTTTATAACAGAGAATCCTGCTCTGAACGCTTCCCACTAGATCTAGCAGTATCGATGTTATTAATGCTGTGGTGAATTCAAACTCTCTCACTGGATCTCCCAGCGATGTGTAGTGATAGAGATTGGCCCGTGTTTGAGCTCGCGCTGCGCTGTCTATTATTGCTTGGAGCTGATAACCGGCCTGCCCAGCTCAAACGAGTAGCGTGGTTCTGTTCCACCTGCCATTTGATGTTTCTCGTATGTAACAGAAATGGCAGCTCTTATCAGTTGGGCACTGTGGTGGTCAGACCAGTGCGACCTCTTACAAAATTTAGTCGCACCAGCAGGAAAAAAAGGTCACAAAATGCCACCATTTGGTCGCAGTCTGGAGCCCTGTATTTACAATCCCCCAAAACCTACAGCAAGGTGTTACAATGGCCAGTGGGTGACACCGTTAATCTGTCACTCCATTCCTCTGACCATATGAATAGTGTTACAGCGTAATTAGAAACATGCTGAGTGAATTACGAGGGATTGACAAGGATTTTAATGACAGATGACAGGCTGCTCACCACCACATGCCCTCCGGTTTACATGCCCTATTAACCCTCGTCTCTGTGACCCACAGGTGACTGCCTATTCCATTTAGAGTCACATAGAAAACTAGGCACAACTGTGCACTTATTCAGGGCTCCAGTCCAGTTCTGGTGGCAACTGGGACTAATAAATACCTTCACACTTTGGGATGGGGCCGCTCCACATCACCTTGCCACCGTTCAGCTCACAAGTGATGGTTTCTGCTCCCTGGGTCTTAATGAAGCCGTCCTCGCAGATGATCGAGATGGAGCTGCCCAGCTGGAAACTGTCACCGAAACGTCTGGCGTTCAGGGGGACTCCTGGATCCGGACACTCATTATGGCCAAATGCTGTAGGATTGAATGACATTAGATAGTGATCTGGAATTTGGAAATGTCATGAACAGGCTTTCGCCACAGTTTGTATTTATGACACCTCAATGCCACAAACAAAAAAAAATCACTTTAACAACTGGAAGTTTAAAACGATGTTCGTAGGAGGTGGAGAAGTTTGAAAGACACTCCATCTCAAGTGGTGCTCTTCATGTAGCCTCCACTCAAAAGAAAGAGGATGTGTGGCACTTTGTAGGACAGGTTTCCACTCAAAGCTCTGTTGATCAGTTTTAGTGTTATTGACCTTCCAGCTGTTTTTATCATAACTCCATGAAGCATATATGGAGGCCCAAGGCGATTGGCCAAGAAAGCTGTCCCCAGTGTCTGATGGATGTCTAGTGACAGGGACGGCCTACAAGAAGGACATGACGTTTGTCAGAATGAATACAGATTTAACGGTGCTCCATCACGGCCCTGACAGCTCTCCTAACAGACAACAGTTAGGTGTCAGTATTAACGTTCAGCATTAATGACTACTGTAGCGCAGCTAATATGCATGCAAACTGATGTCCACTCTGAGGACTTTGATGGATTATCGTGACATTTCACATCTCCTTTAAGAAAGACCATCAAGAAGTCATTGTGTAAATTAAAGTCATGTATGTGCTAATGAGGGGCAGATTTGACAGAAAGATGAAGAAATGTATTTGCATTTGACACGCCAGGAAGTCGCTGTTAACAGACAACTTTTAGTTTTCAGTTTCCATTTTACATTTTACAGAACATTACAGAACATTAAATCTTGCTCTTTTTCAAATGATTATTTTATCAATAATAATTAAATATTAATATGTATTAATACACACACACGGTTAATTAATTAGTTCATTTAATAGTTAATTTAGTGTTATATTTATGTATTTAATATTATATTTAGAATATATATATATATATATATATATATATATATATATATATATATATATATATATATATTATATTATATTATAATATATTATATAGAATATGTATACATTTACAGGATCTTATAATATTAAATACATAAATATAAAACAAAATTAACTACATATATTAATTAAATATATACTAAAATTAATTAAATATAAAGGATATTATGTTATGTTACATTAATTATATTATATTATATTATATTATATTGTTATATTATTATATTATATTATATTAATTATATTATATTATATTATATTATATTATATTATATTATATTATATTATATTATATTATATTATATTATATTTATTATATTATATTATATTATATTATAGTATATTATATTATATTAGTAAACAAATTATTATTTAGTCTAAAATATTTTACCTAAATAACAAATAGATATTTTAACTATATAGATTAAACAAAGGAGATTTGTAAATATACAGACAAAAACTATGACTAAAAGTACTGTAAAAAAGGTAAAAATTAGATTTTTTTTCTTAATACAGTATATTATAACTGTAAAAACAAATCATTCAAATATATGGTTATATCATTACCTGTTGAGAAAAAGCAGTAACCGCTATCAGTGAACTTTGATACACAACACATGCTTAAAATAAACATTGCATTGCAGAATTCATGCTTCATATGTGCTTAACAAATGCTCCATGCAGACATAATGCAGATTCAAAGCCATTCAGAGGTGGTGCACGCACTGGTGTAGGTGATGTTGAAACCTCTGCCCGACATGGAGTGGTCAGCCTGGAACTCCAGCCGGAGAATGTTGTTGTTGCTGGTGAGGTGGGACGGCACCTCCGCCCCGGTGAAGCGGCCAAGCACAGACGAATCAAGCATCTCTCCATCCTTCACGGTCAGGATGTCGTACGGGGCCTCGAGGTCAAAGTCATTGAAGGCCAGGTGGATACGGCTGCCGGGCTCTGATAGGATCAGCCATACACAGTTAAGGTTGTTCCCATAGCCTTCTGGGTAATCCGGAGAGAGAACTGTGCCCATGGGAGCAGTGAAGTTTGAAAGACAGGGAACTGAAAAAATAGAATAGAATTAATCTAAACTAAAGATTAACGTAACCATGTTCATGTTTATGTTTTTTTTCCCATAATGACAGAAAAAGTGCCCGGTAACATATAAAAGCATGCCACATCATACATCAGTGTCAGCACTTAGCCATGTGTATGCGTTTCATATGCCATATGGAGACTGTCACTCTGCTTTTGATTACGTTCTGACAAACGGCATTTATGGCATAAATGCACTTCAGGCTATAAATAGAGCTGATTTGTTCAATCTTCCAATTAGATGTGGAGAAATTTCAGCTATGCATTTTTTTAAGCAAAGAGCCTACAGGTGAAGTATCAAATATAGCAGATTTCACTGCACTGAAGAAGTCTCCAGGATGGCTGTATGTATAAGCCAATTATTTGAGCTGCCTCAGAGAACTCTGCATTCATTTGGAAGAAAAGACAAAAGACAGGAAAGTTAATCAAATCCAGTTAGATGAAAACTCTAATGGAGCATGAACATTTGGCTGAAATATCTTTAAGTGTGTGTGATTTCTATGGAAGCTTGTTTCCGCCACAGAATAAACAATTAAAAAGGTAATTGCGACTTTTCATAATTTCACAATTATGACTTTTTATCTCGCAATTGCAAGTTTACATCCTGTAATTCTCTCTTTTTTTTTTTTTAGAATTACATGATATATACTCGCAATTCAGAGAAAAAGTCAGAATTGTGAGATATAAAGTCACGATTGTGAGATATTAACTTAGAATTGTGAGATATAAAGTCATAATTGTGTGATATAAAGTCAGGATTGTGAGATATAAAGTCAGGATTGTGAGATATAAAGTCAGGATTGTGAGTTATAAAGTCAGGATTGTGAGATATAAAGTCAGGATTGTGAGATATAAAGTCAGGATTGTGAGTTATAAAGTCAGGATTGTGAGATATAAAGTCAGAATTGTGTGATATAAAGTCAGAATTGTGAGATATAAAGTCAGGATTGTGAGATATAAAGTCAGAATTGTGAGATATAAAGTCAGGATTGTGAGATATAAAGTCAGAATTGTGAGATATAAAGTCAGGATTGTGAGATATAAAGTCAGAATTGTGAGATATAAAGTCAGAATTGTGTGATATAAAGTCAGAATTGTGTGACATAAAGTCAGAATTGTGTGATATAAAGTCAGAATTGTGAGATATAAAGTCAGGATTGTGAGATATAAAGACAGGATTGTGTGATATAAAGTCATAATTGTGAGATATAAAGTCAGGATTGTGAGATATAAAGTCAGGATTGTGTGATATAAAGTCATAATTGTGAGATATAAAGTCAGGATTGTGAGATATAAAGTCATAATTGTGAGATAAAAAGTCAGGATTGTGTGATATAAAGTCAGAATTGTGTGATATAAAGTCAGAATTGTGAGATATAAAGTCAGGATTGTGAGATATAAAGTCAGAATTGTGAGATATAAAGTCAGGATTGTGAGATATAAAGTCAGAATTGTGAGATATAAAGTCAGGATTGTGAGATATAAAGTCAGAATTGTGAGATATAAAGTCAGAATTGTGTGATATAAAGTCAGAATTGTGTGACATAAAGTCAGAATTGTGTGACATAAAGTCAGAATTGTGTGATATAAAGTCAGAATTGTGTGATATAAAGTCAGAATTGTGAGATATAAAGTCAGGATTGTGTGATATAAAGTCATAATTGTGAGATATAAAGTCAGGATTGTGAGATATAAAGTCATAATTGTGAGATATAAAGTCAGGATTGTGAGATATAAAGTCAGGATTGTGAGATATAAAGTCAGAATTGTGAGATATAAAGTCAGGATTGTGAGATATAAAGTCAGAATTGTGAGATATAAAGTCAGAATTGTGTGATATAAAGTCAGAATTGTGTGATATAAAGTCAGAATTGTGTGACATAAAGTCAGAATTGTGTGATATAAAGTCAGAATTGTGTGATATAAAGTCAGAATTGTGAGATATAAAGTCAGAATTGTGTGACATAAAGTCAGAATTGTGAGATATAAAGTCAGAATTGTGTGATATAAAGTCATAATTGTGAGATATAAAGTCAGAATTGTGTGACATAAAGTCAGAATTGTGTGATATAAAGTCATAATTGTGAGATATAAAGTCAGAATTGTGTGATATAAAGTCAGAATTGTGAGATATAAAGTCAGAATTGTGTGATATAAAGTCATAATTGTGAGATATAAAGTCAGAATTGTGTGATATAAAGTCAGGATTGTGAGATATAAAGTCAGGATTGTGAGATATAAAGTCAGGATTGTGAGTTATAAAGTCAGGATTGTGAGATATAAAGTCAGGATTGTGAGATATAAAGTCAGGATTGTGAGATATAAAGTCAGGATTGTGAGATATAAAGTCAGGATTGTGAGTTATAAAGTCAGGATTGTGAGATATAAAGTCAGGATTGTGAGATATAAAGTCAGGATTGTGTGACATAAAGTCAGAATTGTGTGATATAAAGTCAGAATTGTGTGATATAAAGTCAGAATTGTGTGACATAAAGTCAGAATTGTGAGATATAAAGTCAGAATTGTGAGATATAAAGTCATAATTGTGTGACATAAAGTCAGAATTGTGTGATATAAAGTCAGAATTGTGAGATATAAAGTCAGAATTGTGTGACATAAAGTCAGAATTGTGAGATATAAAGTCAGAATTGTGTGATATAAAGTCATAATTGTGAGATATAAAGTCAGAATTGTGTGATATAAAGTCAGGATTGTGAGATATAAAGTCAGGATTGTGAGATATAAAGTCAGGATTGTGAGTTATAAAGTCAGGATTGTGAGATATAAAGTCAGGATTGTGAGATATAAAGTCAGGATTGTGAGATATAAAGTCAGAATTGTGTGATATAAAGTCAGAATTGTGTGATATAAAGTCAGAATTGTGTGATATAAAGTCAGAATTGTGTGATATAAAGTCAGAATTGTGTGACATAAAGTCAGAATTGTGTGATATAAAGTCATAATTGTGAGATATAAAGTCAGAATTGTGTGACATAAAGTCAGAATTGTGTGATATAAAGTCATAATTGTGAGATATAAAGTCAGAATTGTGTGACATAAAGTCAGAATTGTGTGATATAAAGTCATAATTGTGAGATATAAAGTCAGAATTGTGAGTTATAAAGTCAGGATTGTGAGATATAAAGTCAGGATTGTGAGATATAAAGTCAGAATTGTGTGACATAAAGTCAGAATTGTGTGATATAAAGTCAGAATTGTGTGATATAAAGTCAGAATTGTGTGACATAAAGTCAGAATTGTGTGATATAAAGTCATAATTGTGAGATATAAAGTCAGAATTGTGTGACATAAAGTCAGAATTGTGTGATATAAAGTCAGAATTGTGAGATATAAAGTCAGAATTGTGTGATATAAAGTCATAATTGTGAGATATAAAGTCAGAATTGTGTGATATAAAGTCAGGATTGTGAGATATAAAGTCAGGATTGTGAGATATAAAGTCAGGATTGTGAGTTATAAAGTCAGGATTGTGAGATATAAAGTCAGGATTGTGAGATATAAAGTCAGGATTGTGAGATATAAAGTCAGGATTGTGAGATATAAAGTCAGGATTGTGAGTTATAAAGTCAGGATTGTGAGATATAAAGTCAGGATTGTGAGATATAAAGTCAGAATTGTGTGATATAAAGTCATAATTGTGAGATATAAAGTCAGAATTGTGTGATATAAAGTCAGAATTGTGAGATATAAAGTCAGAATTGTGTGATATAAAGTCAGAATTGTGTGACATAAAGTCAGAATTGTGTGACATAAAGTCAGAATTGTGTGATATAAAGTCAGAATTGTGTGACATAAAGTCAGAATTGTGAGATATAAAGTCAGAATTGTGTGATATAAAGTCATAATTGTGAGATATAAAGTCAGAATTGTGTGACATAAAGTCAGAATTGTGTGATATAAAGTCAGAATTGTGAGATATAAAGTCAGAATTGTGTGACATAAAGTCAGAATTGTGAGATATAAAGTCAGAATTGTGTGATATAAAGTCATAATTGTGAGATATAAAGTCAGAATTGTGTGATATAAAGTCAGGATTGTGAGATATAAAGTCAGGATTGTGAGATATAAAGTCAGAATTGTGTGACATAAAGTCAGAATTGTGTGATATAAAGTCATAATTGTGAGATATAAAGTCAGAATTGTGTGATATAAAGTCATAATTGTGAGATATAAAGTCAGGATTGTGAGATATAAAGTCAGGATTGTGAGTTATAAAGTCAGGATTGTGAGATATAAAGTCAGGATTGTGAGATATAAAGTCAGGATTGTGAGATATAAAGTCAGGATTGTGAGATATAAAGTCAGGATTGTGAGTTATAAAGTCAGGATTGTGAGATATAAAGTCAGGATTGTGAGATATAAAGTCAGAATTGTGTGATATAAAGTCATAATTGTGAGATATAAAGTCAGAATTGTGTGATATAAAGTCAGAATTGTGAGATATAAAGTCAGAATTGTGTGATATAAAGTCAGAATTGTGTGACATAAAGTCAGAATTGTGTGACATAAAGTCAGAATTGTGTGATATAAAGTCAGAATTGTGTGACATAAAGTCAGAATTGTGAGATATAAAGTCAGAATTGTGTGATATAAAGTCATAATTGTGAGATATAAAGTCAGAATTGTGTGACATAAAGTCAGAATTGTGTGATATAAAGTCAGAATTGTGAGATATAAAGTCAGAATTGTGTGACATAAAGTCAGAATTGTGAGATATAAAGTCAGAATTGTGTGATATAAAGTCATAATTGTGAGATATAAAGTCAGAATTGTGTGATATAAAGTCAGGATTGTGAGATATAAAGTCAGGATTGTGAGATATAAAGTCAGGATTGTGAGTTATAAAGTCAGGATTGTGAGATATAAAGTCAGAATTGTGTGACATAAAGTCAGAATTGTGTGATATAAAGTCATAATTGTGAGATATAAAGTCAGAATTGTGTGACATAAAGTCAGAATTGTGATATAAAGTCATAATTGTGAGATATAAAGTCAGAATTGTGAGTTATAAAGTCAGGATTGTGAGATATAAAGTCAGGATTGTGAGATATAAAGTCAGAATTGTGTGACATAAAGTCAGAATTGTGTGATATAAAGTCAGAATTGTGTGATATAAAGTCAGAATTGTGTGATATATAGTCAGAATTGTGTGACATAAAGTCAGAATTGTGTGATATAAAGTCATAATTGTGAGATATAAAGTCAGAATTGTGTGACATAAAGTCAGAATTGTGTGATATAAAGTCAGAATTGTGAGATATAAAGTCAGAATTGTGTGACATAAAGTCAGAATTGTGTGATATAAAGTCAGAATTGTGAGATATAAAGTCAGAATTGTGTGATATAAAGTCATAATTGTGTGACATAAAGTCAGAATTGTGTGACATAAAGTCAGAATTGTGTGATATAAAGTCAGAATTGTGTGACATAAAGTCAGAATTGTGAGATATAAAGTCAGAATTGTGTGATATAAAGTCATAATTGTGAGATATAAAGTCAGAATTGTGTGACATAAAGTCAGAATTGTGTGATATAAAGTCAGAATTGTGAGATATAAAGTCAGAATTGTGTAACATAAAGTCAGAATTGTGAGATATAAAGTCAGAATTGTGTGATATAAAGTCATAATTGTGAGATATAAAGTCAGAATTGTGTGATATAAAGTCAGGATTGTGAGATATAAAGTCAGGATTGTGAGATATAAAGTCAGGATTGTGAGTTATAAAGTCAGGATTGTGAGATATAAAGTCAGGATTGTGAGATATAAAGTCAGAATTGTGTGATATAAAGTCATAATTGTGAGATATAAAGTCAGAATTGTGTGACATAAAGTCAGAATTGTGTGATATAAAGTCAGAATTGTGTGATATAAAGTCAGAATTGTGTGACATAAAGTCAGAATTGTGTGATATAAAGTCATAATTGTGAGATATAAAGTCAGAATTGTGTGACATAAAGTCAGAATTGTGTGATATAAAGTCATAATTGTGAGATATAAAGTCAGAATTGTGTGACATAAAGTCAGAATTGTGTGATATAAAGTCATAATTGTGAGATATAAAGTCAGAATTGTGTGATATAAAGTCAGAATTGTGTGATATAAAGTCATAATTGTGAGATATAAAGTCAGAATTGTGTGACATAAAGTCAGAATTGTGTGATATAAAGTCATAATTGTGAGATATAAAGTCAGAATTGTGTGACATAAAGTCAGAATTGTGTGATATAAAGTCAGGATTGTGAGATATAAAGTCAGAATTGTGTTATATAAAGTCATAATTGTGAGATATAAAGTCAGAATTGTGTGACATAAAGTCAGAATTGTGTGATATAAAGTCAGAATTGTGTGATATAAAGTCAGAATTGTGTGACATAAAGTCAGAATTGTGTGATATAAAGTCAGAATTGTGTGACATAAAGTCAGAATTGTGAGATATAAAGTCAAAATTGTGAGATATAAAGTCAGGATTGTGAGATATAAAGTCAGGATTGTGAGATATAAAGTCAGGATTGTGAGATATAAAGTCAGAATTGTGTGATATAAAGTCAGAATTGTGTGATATAAAGTCAGAATTGTGAGATATAAAGTCAAAATTGTGAGATATAAAGTCAGGATTGTGAGATATAAAGTCAGGATTGTGAGATATAAAGTCAGAATTGTGTGATATAAAGTCAGAATTGTGAGATATAAAGTCAAAATTGTGAGATATAAAGTCAGGATTGTGAGTTATAAAGTCAGGATTGTGAGATATAAAGTCAGAATTGTGTGATATAAAGTCAGAATTGTGTGATATAAAGTCAGAATTGTGTGATATAAAGTCAGAATTGTGTGATATAAAGTCAGAATTGTGTGATATAAAGTCAGAATTGTGAGATATAAAGTCAAAATTGTGAGATATAAAGTCAGGATTGTGAGTTATAAAGTCAGGATTGTGAGATATAAAGTAAGAATTGTGATATAAAGTCAGGATTGTGTGATATAAAGTCAGAATTGTGTGATATAAAGACAGAATTGTGATATAAAGTCAGGATTGTGTGATATAAAGTCAGAATTGTGTGATATAAAGTCAGAATTGTGTGATATAAAGTCAGAATTGTGAGATATAAAGTCAAAATTGTGAGATATAAAGTCAGAATTGTGAGATATAAAGTCAAAATTGTGAGATATAAAGTCAGGATTGTGAGATATAAAGTCAGGATTGTGAGTTATAAAGTCAGGATTGTGTGATATAAAGTCAGAATTGTGAGATATAAAGTCAGGATTGTGTGATATAAAGTCAGAATTGTGTGATATAAAGTCAGAATTGTGAGATATAAAGTCAGATTTGTGAGATATAAAGTCAGATTTGTGAGATATAAAGTCAGGATTGTGTGATATAAAGTCAGAATTGTGTGATATAAAGTCAGAATTGTGAGATATAAAGTCAGAATTGTGAGATATAAAGTCAAAATTGTGAGATATAAAGTCAGGATTGTGAGATATAAAGTCAGGATTGTGAGTTATAAAGTCAGGATTGTGTGATATAAAGTCAGAATTGTGAGATATAAAGTCAGGATTGTGTGATATAAAGTCAGAATTGTGTGATATAAAGTCAGAATTGTGAGATATAAAGTCAGATTTGTGAGATATAAAGTCAGATTTGTGAGATATAAAGTCAGGATTGTGTGATATAAAGTCAGAATTGTGTGATATAAAGTCAGAATTGTGAGATATAAAGTCAAAATTGTGTGATATAAAGTCAGAATTGTGAGATATAAAGTCAGAATTGTGTGACATAAAGTCAGAATTGTGAGATATAAAGTCAGAATTGTGTGATATAAAGTCATAATTGTGAGATATAAAGTCAGAATTGTGTGATATAAAGTCAGGATTGTGAGATATAAAGTCAGGATTGTGAGATATAAAGTCAGGATTGTGAGTTATAAAGTCAGGATTGTGAGATATAAAGTCAGAATTGTGTGACATAAAGTCAGAATTGTGTGATATAAAGTCATAATTGTGAGATATAAAGTCAGAATTGTGTGACATAAAGTCAGAATTGTGATATAAAGTCATAATTGTGAGATATAAAGTCAGAATTGTGAGTTATAAAGTCAGGATTGTGAGATATAAAGTCAGGATTGTGAGATATAAAGTCAGAATTGTGTGACATAAAGTCAGAATTGTGTGATATAAAGTCAGAATTGTGTGATATAAAGTCAGAATTGTGTGATATATAGTCAGAATTGTGTGACATAAAGTCAGAATTGTGTGATATAAAGTCATAATTGTGAGATATAAAGTCAGAATTGTGTGACATAAAGTCAGAATTGTGTGATATAAAGTCATAATTGTGAGATATAAAGTCAGAATTGTGTGACATAAAGTCAGAATTGTGTGATATAAAGTCAGAATTGTGAGATATAAAGTCAGAATTGTGTGATATAAAGTCAGAATTGTGTGACATAAAGTCAGAATTGTGTGACATAAAGTCAGAATTGTGTGATATAAAGTCAGAATTGTGTGACATAAAGTCAGAATTGTGAGATATAAAGTCAGAATTGTGTGATATAAAGTCATAATTGTGAGATATAAAGTCAGAATTGTGTGACATAAAGTCAGAATTGTGTGATATAAAGTCAGAATTGTGAGATATAAAGTCAGAATTGTGTAACATAAAGTCAGAATTGTGAGATATAAAGTCAGAATTGTGTGATATAAAGTCATAATTGTGAGATATAAAGTCAGAATTGTGTGATATAAAGTCAGGATTGTGAGATATAAAGTCAGGATTGTGAGATATAAAGTCAGGATTGTGAGTTATAAAGTCAGGATTGTGAGATATAAAGTCAGGATTGTGAGATATAAAGTCAGAATTGTGTGATATAAAGTCATAATTGTGAGATATAAAGTCAGAATTGTGTGACATAAAGTCAGAATTGTGTGATATAAAGTCAGAATTGTGTGATATAAAGTCAGAATTGTGTGACATAAAGTCAGAATTGTGTGATATAAAGTCATAATTGTGAGATATAAAGTCAGAATTGTGTGACATAAAGTCAGAATTGTGTGATATAAAGTCATAATTGTGAGATATAAAGTCAGAATTGTGTGACATAAAGTCAGAATTGTGTGATATAAAGTCATAATTGTGAGATATAAAGTCAGAATTGTGTGATATAAAGTCAGAATTGTGTGATATAAAGTCATAATTGTGAGATATAAAGTCAGAATTGTGTGACATAAAGTCAGAATTGTGTGATATAAAGTCATAATTGTGAGATATAAAGTCAGAATTGTGTGACATAAAGTCAGAATTGTGTGATATAAAGTCAGGATTGTGAGATATAAAGTCAGAATTGTGTTATATAAAGTCATAATTGTGAGATATAAAGTCAGAATTGTGTGACATAAAGTCAGAATTGTGTGATATAAAGTCAGAATTGTGTGATATAAAGTCAGAATTGTGTGACATAAAGTCAGAATTGTGTGATATAAAGTCAGAATTGTGTGACATAAAGTCAGAATTGTGAGATATAAAGTCAAAATTGTGAGATATAAAGTCAGGATTGTGAGATATAAAGTCAGGATTGTGAGATATAAAGTCAGGATTGTGAGATATAAAGTCAGAATTGTGTGATATAAAGTCAGAATTGTGTGATATAAAGTCAGAATTGTGAGATATAAAGTCAGAATTGTGTGATATAAAGTCAGAATTGTGTGACATAAAGTCAGAATTGTGTGACATAAAGTCAGAATTGTGTGATATAAAGTCAGAATTGTGTGACATAAAGTCAGAATTGTGAGATATAAAGTCAGAATTGTGTGATATAAAGTCATAATTGTGAGATATAAAGTCAGAATTGTGTGACATAAAGTCAGAATTGTGTGATATAAAGTCAGAATTGTGAGATATAAAGTCAGAATTGTGTAACATAAAGTCAGAATTGTGAGATATAAAGTCAGAATTGTGTGATATAAAGTCATAATTGTGAGATATAAAGTCAGAATTGTGTGATATAAAGTCAGGATTGTGAGATATAAAGTCAGGATTGTGAGATATAAAGTCAGGATTGTGAGTTATAAAGTCAGGATTGTGAGATATAAAGTCAGGATTGTGAGATATAAAGTCAGAATTGTGTGATATAAAGTCATAATTGTGAGATATAAAGTCAGAATTGTGTGACATAAAGTCAGAATTGTGTGATATAAAGTCAGAATTGTGTGATATAAAGTCAGAATTGTGTGACATAAAGTCAGAATTGTGTGATATAAAGTCATAATTGTGAGATATAAAGTCAGAATTGTGTGACATAAAGTCAGAATTGTGTGATATAAAGTCATAATTGTGAGATATAAAGTCAGAATTGTGTGACATAAAGTCAGAATTGTGTGATATAAAGTCATAATTGTGAGATATAAAGTCAGAATTGTGTGATATAAAGTCAGAATTGTGTGATATAAAGTCATAATTGTGAGATATAAAGTCAGAATTGTGTGACATAAAGTCAGAATTGTGTGATATAAAGTCATAATTGTGAGATATAAAGTCAGAATTGTGTGACATAAAGTCAGAATTGTGTGATATAAAGTCAGGATTGTGAGATATAAAGTCAGAATTGTGTTATATAAAGTCATAATTGTGAGATATAAAGTCAGAATTGTGTGACATAAAGTCAGAATTGTGTGATATAAAGTCAGAATTGTGTGATATAAAGTCAGAATTGTGTGACATAAAGTCAGAATTGTGTGATATAAAGTCAGAATTGTGTGACATAAAGTCAGAATTGTGAGATATAAAGTCAAAATTGTGAGATATAAAGTCAGGATTGTGAGATATAAAGTCAGGATTGTGAGATATAAAGTCAGGATTGTGAGATATAAAGTCAGAATTGTGTGATATAAAGTCAGAATTGTGTGATATAAAGTCAGAATTGTGAGATATAAAGTCAAAATTGTGAGATATAAAGTCAGGATTGTGAGATATAAAGTCAGGATTGTGAGATATAAAGTCAGAATTGTGTGATATAAAGTCAGAATTGTGAGATATAAAGTCAAAATTGTGAGATATAAAGTCAGGATTGTGAGTTATAAAGTCAGGATTGTGAGATATAAAGTCAGAATTGTGTGATATAAAGTCAGAATTGTGTGATATAAAGTCAGAATTGTGTGATATAAAGTCAGAATTGTGTGATATAAAGTCAGAATTGTGTGATATAAAGTCAGAATTGTGAGATATAAAGTCAAAATTGTGAGATATAAAGTCAGGATTGTGAGTTATAAAGTCAGGATTGTGAGATATAAAGTAAGAATTGTGATATAAAGTCAGGATTGTGTGATATAAAGTCAGAATTGTGTGATATAAAGACAGAATTGTGATATAAAGTCAGGATTGTGTGATATAAAGTCAGAATTGTGTGATATAAAGTCAGAATTGTGTGATATAAAGTCAGAATTGTGAGATATAAAGTCAAAATTGTGAGATATAAAGTCAGAATTGTGAGATATAAAGTCAAAATTGTGAGATATAAAGTCAGGATTGTGAGATATAAAGTCAGGATTGTGAGTTATAAAGTCAGGATTGTGTGATATAAAGTCAGAATTGTGAGATATAAAGTCAGGATTGTGTGATATAAAGTCAGAATTGTGTGATATAAAGTCAGAATTGTGAGATATAAAGTCAGATTTGTGAGATATAAAGTCAGATTTGTGAGATATAAAGTCAGGATTGTGTGATATAAAGTCAGAATTGTGTGATATAAAGTCAGAATTGTGAGATATAAAGTCAAAATTGTGTGATATAAAGTCAGAATTGTGAGATATAAAGTCAGGATTGTGTGATATAAAGTCAGAATTCAGAATTGTGTGATATAAAGTCAGAATTGTGAGATATAAAGTCAGAATTGTGTGATATAAAGTCAGAATTGTGAGATATAAAGTCAGAATTGTGAGATATAAAGTCAGAATTGTGTGATATAAAGTCAGAATTGTGAGATATAAAGTCAGGATTGTGTGATATAAAGTCAGAATTCAGAATTGTGAGATATAAAGTCAGAAATGTGAGATATAAAGTCAGAATTGTGTGATATAAAGTCAGAATTGTGAGATATAAAGTCAGAATTGTGAGATATAAAGTCAGACTTGTGAGATATAAAGTCAGATTTGTGAGATATAAAGTCAGATTTGTGAGATATAAAGTCAGAATTGTGAGATATAAAGTCAGGATTGTGAGATATAAAGTCAGGATTGTGTGATATAAAGTCAGAATTGTGTGATATAAAGTCAGGATTGTGTGATATAAAGTCAGAATTGTGTGATATAAAGTCAGAATTGTGAGATATAAAGTCAGGATTGTGTGATATAAAGTCAGAATTGTGTGATATAAAGTCAGAATTGTGAGATATAAAGTCAGAATTGTGTGATATAAAGTCAAAATTGTGTGATATAAAGTCAGAATTGTGAGATATAAAGTCAGGATTGTGTGATATAAAGTCAGAATTCAGAATTGTGTGATATAAAGTCAGAATTGTGAGATATAAAGTCAGAATTGTGTGATATAAAGTCAGAATTGTGAGATATAAAGTCAGGATTGTGTGATATAAAGTCAGAATTCAGAATTGTGAGATATAAAGTCAGAAATGTGAGATATAAAGTCAGAATTGTGTGATATAAAGTCAGAATTGTGAGATATAAAGTCAGAATTGTGAGATATAAAGTCAGACTTGTGAGATATAAAGTCAGATTTGTGAGATATAAAGTCAGATTTGTGAGATATAAAGTCAGAATTGTGAGATATAAAGTCAGGATTGTGAGATATAAAGTCAGGATTGTGTGATATAAAGTCAGAATTGTGTGATATAAAGTCAGGATTGTGTGATATAAAGTCAGAATTGTGTGATATAAAGTCAGAATTGTGAGATATAAAGTCAGAATTGTGTGATATAAAGTCAGAATTGTGAGTTATAAAGTCAGGATTGTGAGTTATAAAGTCAGAATTGTGTGATATAAAGTCAGGATTGTGAGATATAAAGTCAGAATTGTGTGATATAAAGTCAGGATTGTGTGATATAAAGTCAGAATTGTGAGTTATAAAGTCAGGATTGTGAGTTATAAAGTCAGAATTGTGTGATATAAAGTCAGAATTGTGTGATATAAAGTCAGGATTGTGTGATATAAAGTCAGGATTGTGTGATATAAAGTCAGGATTGTGTGATATAAAGTCAGAATTGTGTGATATAAAGTCAGAATTGTGTGATATAAAGTCAGGATTGTGTGATATAAAGTCAGGATTGTGTGATATAAAGTCAGGATTGTGTGATATAAAGTCAGGATTGTGTGATATAAAGTCAGGATTGTGTGATATAAAGTCAGGATTGTGTGATATAAAGTCAGGATTGTGTGATATAAAGTCAGGATTGTGTGATATAAAGTCAGGATTGTGTGATATAAAGTCAGGATTGTGTGATATAAAGTTTGTGGTGTTATTTTAATAGCACCTTAGAAAGGGAAAATATATTTTAACATAAAAGAATATATTTCAATTTTACGATGGTACTGACTGAAATAGAACAGATTTGAGGACAGAATAAAAATCAACACTTTTTCAAATTTAGCATAATCATGTAAAAATGCTACAGCATAAAACTGTTGTTAGAGCAACAACAAGAACAGGAAAAACATTTCCAAAACTATAAATCCGTTCGCAACGTACAGTAGCATTGACAGTACTCACAAATGCAGATGGGGATGTTGGCAGACCACTGGTTGTTGTTCTGACAGGATATTGTTTTCTCTCCAATGAGCTCAAATCCAAACTGGCACTCAAAGCGTAGCACGTCACCATTGGTGAAGCCATCTCCTTCTCTCATTCCATACAGAGGGGTGCCTGGGTCCCCACAGCTCTCCTTGTCGATTTCTACAGAGAAAGGGTGTAAACATTAGTGATCAATAAACAACACATTCCCTCTCTCCACTGCTGCAGTTTGTTAAAGCGGAAACTCTTCTTTTTTAACAAACAGCTTCATTCCCTGCTGAAAAAACTAGCTTAAGCCATGGACACACAAGACTTATATATACTGGTATATTCATTTATTACCATGAATACCACTATACAGAGCTGATTGAATGCTGTTTAAACCAGTTAGTGCATTAACTTTGGCAGCTCTAAAGAGTGTTGGGGGTAATGCATTACAAGTGAGATACGTAATCAGTTACTTTTTCAAGTAACTAGTAAAGTAACACATTACTTTTAAATGTACAACTACTGTAAATATTAGTAACTTTTTCAAATAAGTAACGCAAGTTACTTAGTTTTTTCAATGAATTGACTGACAGCTCTCCTGTCCCAATGTTGAGAGAGATCATGAGTCAGTGCAGAGGCGCTGTTTAGTTTAGAGAGCCTGATCATAAACAATACGAGTGTGCAATGTCGTGGAATGTATACGGCAAAATGAGTTTTGGCGTGCATATGGTACGCAGTTTTTCGCGTGCATATGATACGCACTTTATGCCGTGTTATACGCACGAACCCCCCACCCCCATCCTACCCAAGAGCGTGTCATATACACGGCATAAGGTGCGTATAATATGCACGTGAAAAACTGCGTACCATATGCTCGCCAAAACTCATTTTGCCGTATACGCTAGGGACCGGCTCCAGAAGAGAGCAGAATCTCATTGAGCTCCATGTTAAAATGCCCAACTTTACAGCATAAAAAAACATGTTTACAGTCTGGTACACATTGTGGTTTTGGTCTATACTGCTAATTTTGCCTTCATGACAACTGTAAGTGGGGTGAGTTTTTTTAAAACTCATTCGTTTACATTATATAAAGCCTTAAAAGTTCTGCATAATTAAGGGTGTGGCCACTTTGAGTGACAGGTGGATTGTCGTTTGTCTGCTAGTCATCACGTCAACCTCAGCTCCGCCCACGTCCCGCCTCTTTGCCCATTTTCTGATATCCGGGAGTGACACGTGATGACGCGCTGCCAAGATGGCAACGGCCGACTTCAAAACTGCTCTTCAGAAACCTATGGGTGACGTCACGGACACTACGTCCATATTTTGTTTACAGTCTATGGGAGTAACGCAACATTGTAATGCATTACTTTTAAAGTAACTTCAACACTGGCTCTAAAACTAAACTAAACTAACAATGGAAACTAAAGTAAACTGAAAAGAATATTGTCCATAGCCTACATGATCATCGACGCAACCCAGCACCCTGTGTGCCCGTCCGCTACGCCACTGATATAGTTTATAAAGTTATAAATATGGATATTTTTCTTACAAAAACACATCGCTTGGCTTCTGAAGGCATTTATTATCCCATTGGAGCCGCATGGATTACTTTTATGATGGATGGATGTGCTAGCCTTACGTCTTCATACTCAATTCTAGACAGAATTTGAGTCTGATACTGCTCCGTTGGGCTGTGATTATGGGGCGTGTTTAAACCGAACCAGGAAAGACCTCAATTGGATAGACCTACAACCAATCAGAGCAACGGAGCGACGCATAACGTTAGTTGTCAAATGTCAACAGAACTCAACTGCACTGTGTTGCCAAGTCCGCGGGTTGAAGCGACCCCAATTATGTGATATACAGACCCAGGAATGCGAAATTTAGCAGGCAGTCCAGCCAAAATAACACATAATTTACCCCCCAAATACCATTTTTCCCGGAGAACCCCCCCACCCGGAAAGCTATTGGGCTTGTTTTTGGCTAGTTTTGAGTGGCAATTGGGCGGGTTTTGCTGTAAAAACTTGGCAACCCTGTCTGTGCGCGCTGGAATAAGTCACGTTAGAAGAAGAAGATGAGTGTAAACACTTTGCCGGTGTTGTAAAAAAGAATTTAAGGATACAAAGAGTACTTACCAACACGATCATCATTTCTGAGAAAAATAGTAAAGGTGAATGCATATACGAACAAGTTCTCCGTTTAGGATTAGAACAAATTTAACCCAAGCGCCTTTGATGACGTGGATGATTACGTTACTGTTTATCATCCGTCCATCATCGTCTAAAGCCCGCCCTGACAATTTCATTGGTCCGAACAGTTTCTGTTCGGGCATAATTACTTCTCTATGGATCAAGTCCAGACCTATGGATCAAGTCCAAAAAAAATTTGTGGGCGGGGCTAAGTTCGTCTGGCATCCAGGCTATGGATGTGCTTTTTGGAGCTTCAAAATCTCAGTGCACATTCACTCCCATTATAAAGCTTGGAAGAGCCAAGATATATTTTAATGGCAGTGGCTATTTGCACTAAGTGAAAATAACATTTTCTTAGCGATAGAGGATATTTACATAAAGTGCAAATATCTGTAGATGCTATTGTGAAAATAGTGATATATTCTATTTACACCATGTAAAAGTAGTTTGGCTATGGCTTGAGTAAGTTAAGGATAATTTAAATTTTTGGGTGAACTAACCCTTTAACCGTGGCTTCATTACTTTTCATTAACCAGGCTGGACTGACTGCAATTTTGTTCACCGGTAAAAATGATAATCAGACTGCATGATGTTTCTAGTGCAGCTGGTGCCCAAAGAAAGTCTTGCTGGTGGAGCTAGTTAGGAGAAATTTCATGTCCTCTCCATATTAAAGTGGAAGATAATTATATAGACTTCAAGCAAATGACTCAATCACAGCCTTCTAATCTGAGGAAGTGAGATAGATGGCACTAAAGTGAACTGCAAAAAAAAAGAAAGAAAAAAAAGTGAATGTTCTCCACTCAAGAGTAGTTGACCAGAACAGAATGCCACCACAACTCTCTGTTCAGCCTAGATAAGCTCCCAACACCTGGACCCTTTAATGGTGGAGCCGGCCATCCAGGACGTTCCCACCGCGAGTACAGAAACCTGGGGTCACTATACCTAGATAAGACCTTCCATCTGCATAGAATCGACTCGGTGGGCGGCCAGGCAGATGAAACGGGCTATACATCTTCCCAGACACTTTGCACGGCCATGCACAGTTGAACTATGAACTCTGTTCCGAATAGGGATGCTGAAGGGTTTGCCAAAGGAAGGATGGCGAGAGGGGGAAAAAAAACTAACTAAATTTCATTTAAAACCAAATCAAAGTTTGAGAATGTAGGAGGGGGGATTTATCCTGAGGTATAATGGAGGTCTTCGGCCAATGCTTGATGTATGGCATTAATTTCCGACATGACAGTCTCTTTATGACTACCACAATGCTTTACTCCGTTGGTCAATCGTGTGGGGTGGCCAGGGGAAGGTTAGGGCCATATTTACTGCTTTGTATTTATGATGAGGCAAAAAATAGAGTACAAATTGTCTGTAGGAGCTGATGGCGTGTGAATAATTCCGGACAGCGCTACACTCCGCCGTGAGGTCAGCGGTCAGATGCGAACCCCTACGCTTCTCTCGCGCCGCTTAATGTGATGTGCGCTTGTAAACCCGAGGACCTCGCTGTGAAGATCAATGTGTTAACAAGCTATCCAATCAAACACAAAAGGTTGATTCTGTATATGTAAGCACACGCACAGCCCACACAGGGGAAGTTTAAGACCTGTGTTTTTCTTCCCGAAATAGCCAGGGAACTACAGAGTATCAGTGAACTTTGGCATGTAATACATCAACAAGCATTCTGAGCATTTACCACATAGCAGGACTCATTAGGTCGGCCTTCACATAAAAGCCTATAAATAAATTTAATCTCAAAACCATTTCTTATTCATTGGAAAATGGCAAGTAATTTATCTCTCCCTTTGTGTATCCCATGGATAATGTTTCATTTCAATAATGCTGACTTTATCTCTCTCAAGAAAGTGCTCATTATCACAAAGTCGAGTTTTATGTGGAGTCTAGACACGGAACGAGGCATTTCTAAAACACGAGTCACATGAGTCAAGTGCACTCCCAGGCGGATCTCTGGTTTTATTTATTTGAAGCATTCAATTAAAGCTGTTGGAGAGTTCTGGCCATAGAGAATACAAACAAAATTATTTTTAAAAGGAGGTATGCTAATGAGCGTGGCATTGAAACAGAGATCTCAGCTATGGAGAATCAATAATCAAACGACAGTAATGCATAAGCCCTGTTGTTACTCAAGAGAGACTTCACTTGAGTAGACTGTTACTCTATGAATTATTTAAACAAAAGCCATTTAAAACACTTGTAATCAGTAAAAGCCAGTAACCGGGCATTCAGTCTACATTCAAATTCATACTAGTGTTTCCCTAGCAGTTTCATTTCTTCAATGTTATTACAAAGTCAAACTTGCAAGTCTTTAAAGAGCCCATGTTCAACTTTCTTTAGTGTGTAATGTTTCTGTTTGAGCATGAAAAACTAAGTCTGTCCAGTGGGAGTTATTTTCTATATCAGTGTCACTTTTTCTGAACTCAACTGTAGTCTTTAGGTTTCTTTCGAGAATGAGCAATCATTTAAATAATTCCTGTCCAAAGCATATACTAAATAAAGGGGCGGGCCTGGTTGAGTTAGCTAGTAGTGTGCTGAAACTGACGGTTATGGTAAGGGCAGGGGCGTAAATTTCATCTAAAAGTTGGGGGGAACAATAAACATGACATTTCTCAAGAGCAATTTTTGAAGGGGACACAAATAATACAGCCAAAATCGTACTTGTAAGGATATGTGTACCACAAAAAAAAAAAAAAAAAACATTTCGTACTTATTTGGCGTTTTGGTGTACTGAAAAATTATCTAATGTCAGTTTTTCTTTTCTCTGTTATTTTATCTGACCAACAACACAAAGCGATAGTAGATTAAATACATTCACCACGCAGTCATATTATAATTATTAAATTCTTGCGTCCTCCACATGGTATTTTATACTATGATATTCAGATATTTAGATATTCAACTGCAGCAAGCCCTCTGATCTGCCACTTATTATCATATTGAGCAAAACCCTACACAGATGTCTGTCCGCTGTTTGCTCGTTCGGCTCGTGCTGTATTGAGCAGACACGTTCAGTTTTTAATTGTTTTGTCAGTTCTCTAACTGAACTAAATGATTTTATTACTATACAGCGGAGCGGGGCGGTGCGGCGATGGGCAAGGGATGTTAACAGTGTTTTGCCTAATCTGTTTTAAAGAGAAAAGAATCATTTCATCTGACATTTAAAGTGAATAAAATAGCCTTGACAGCTACTTACTGGTGTTTCACAACTGCTGTCTGAAGAGCCTTGTTCTCTCCCCAAACTTGTGTGGTAGTTTTTCTACGGTCTATGGGTAACGTTAGTTGAGGTGCACGGTGGATCAAACCACTGTGAGGCAAGGGGGCAGGGGGGACTCAAAATGTTTCTAAACTTAAAACGCATTTTTTGTCCTGTTTGCGTTTGTATTGTTTTACTACTGACACATTTATTTTAAGTATATATTGTTATATTATTTACAACACTCAGCATGGTTTTTAGGGGGGGACAGCCCTCCGATTGGGGGGGTCCTGTCCCCCCCGTCCCCCCCGCGATTTACGCCCCTGGGTAAGGGGTGGGACATTTCCCAAACACGCTCAAAGCAGTTGACCAATCACAACACACTGCTCCAGCCGACCAATCAGAGCACATTGTGCTTTTCAGAAGGAGGGGCTTCATAGAGACAGGAACTAAACAGAGCGTTACTGACAGACTGGGAAGAGAGGAGATGCAGCAATGGAGAATATGGGGGAAAAAAAAACTATTCTAGTAGAGCCCAAAAACAAAATAAAGACTTTGAAAAAAGGCATAATAAGTCCACTTTCAGTTACCAGTGGAGGTTCAATGCTACTGACACCCCAATGGAGGGCTATACATAGGCCTGTCGCGATAGTCAATAAATCAATTAATCGCACGATTTTAAAAAAATTAGCTCGATAATTTCTCCGGCCGCCGTAATTTACAGCGTCCGTTTTTATATCATTTTTGCCGAGCGTTACTTTATATAATTACGCTCTTATACATGTAAATGCTTCTAAGCGCGACAAGACACAAGAATGCGCTGTATGTCAGTGTCCTGTCTGTGTGGCTGCGTCTCATATCAGCTAATCGAGGGACACTCTGACACACACACACACACACACACACACAACCCCCAGACAGACTCGCGTCAGTCTCCTGCATGCTCACATCGAGTTCTCTTTTGCTCATGAACAAACAATAACAACTAATATGAGAATACTCAAAATTCTCTGTGTTGGAGTCTTAAATTAGTTAAATTACGTCTTAAATGAACTTAAAGAGTTGTGAGGAAATGAGATGCGCGGGACAGCGTGAGATCCGCATCATGTTCGGCAACGGCTGTTCTTAAAGCGACAGGAGCACTGATGATGCCTGTCATTAATGTTCATCAAAGAACAACGGGAACAGAGAAAATTGTAGCTTTAATGATGATTCATCTATATTTCATTTACTATTTATGCGGTTAAGAAAAGTGTTTGATAACTATTACATTTCTGTATATGTCTAACAGGGAAGGCCGTGGGTAAATAACATTTATTATAATGGGTTTATGTAAAGATTGTTTTAAGTTCACTTGAAAAGGTTTTTTTTTTAAAGCCTAATAAATGTTGAAATTGGTAGCTTTCAGTTATACTGTAATGTAACGTCATTAATGTTTCATAGAGACATCAGTGATACTGGCCTTCATTCATAAAAACATGCCAATACAACACATATTTAAAATATGCTGTCAATAAATTGTTTCTACATTAATTTGGAGAGTACCGGAAATTATTTCAATATCAAAACA
Organism: Romanogobio albipinnatus; assembly: GCA_023566225.1. Taxonomy (NCBI): domain Eukaryota; kingdom Metazoa; phylum Chordata; class Actinopteri; order Cypriniformes; family Gobionidae; genus Romanogobio; species Romanogobio albipinnatus. The sequence continues at coordinate 5,567,844 of CM042261.1, read as the reverse complement.
TTAAAAACGTATTAATCGTGATTAATTACGGAAATTTTTTTGATTAAATAGTTAATATTTTTTAATCGATTCCCAGCACTACCTAAAACACAATCATCCGTTGCAGTTTTCCCAGCTGTTTATTCAAGTGCATTTTTTTGTTAACAGACTGAGAGTCCATTGCTTTTTTTGTTTTGGTTGTTTTGTTCATTTATTGTGGATATTTAAAATGCTTTCCGTTTTCAGTGTTAAAAAGTCTTTAGAAATAAAAGTTTATTGATCCTTGAAAAGGTGTACCTGCATTATTATGCCATTATCATTATTTTAGATGAAAATGGTCTCAGAAAGACAATATTATCGTTTATCGCAATAATTTCTTGGCCAATTTATTGTCCAGCAAAATGTGTTATCGTGACAGGCCTAGCTATACATATGGCTATATGAGGCATAATATATAAAAATAAATGCTCAAGGAAAATACAAGTTGTGAATTTTTATTCTTTTGAAACTAAGGGTGTGTTCACACTTGTCATGTTTGGTCAGATTAAAACGAACCCTGGTGCGATTGCTCGGTTAGTGCGGTTCATTTGAACATATGTGAACGCTGCCATCCGAACCCTGGTGCGCACCAAACAAGCGGACCGAGACCGGTAAAAAGATGGGTCTTGGTCCGCTTCCAAACGAACTCTGGTGCGGTTCGATTGATATATGAACGCAACACGGACCAAAGACATGTAAACAAACCAAAAACAGGACGTAATGTCACAAGATGCGACGCTACAAGTCAGCTGATTTGACGACGCGGAAAGATCGGTGTATCCAAAATGAGAAAAGGGCAAAGTGGAGCAACGAGGAGGTAAAGTGCCTCATCAACTGCCGTCTCTTTGCAGCAGATCTTCGTTTCTGCATACAACGGAGGAAATCCTGCTGCTGTTTTGAATGTTTTTAACATTTTATGAGCTCTTCGTGAGTTCTCAGCTGGTAAAAATAAAACCATATGTACACGCATAAAATTATGGCGTTTAATCCAGCACACAGCATTGTTTTGAATGTTCGGTAAGCAGCTCTGTCACGAAATATACGTCATAAAAGCCGACCAATCAGGTTTTGACCGTATCCCTATGCCTTTGGTTCGGCAACTTTAGGTTTGTTGTTAAAAATGCCAGTGTGAACACTAAGCGGACCAGGGCAATATGTTTGGTTTTTGTTTTTTGGTATGGACCAAACGAACCAAACTACAAGTGTGAACTAAGAATCTAAAGTCAGTCCAAAAAGGTTCAAAGCATAACTTTAAAGGCCTGTCTTGATTTAATTGAGTCACATTAATTGCGACTAATGCCAAAAAGCATATAAACTTCAGCAGTGCTTTAGCCTGACAAGCCAGACCCACATCAAGATGTTGGGTCTGGGAACACACCATTGGCAGGGCTCAATCCGAGGAGCAGGATAAACGATTGTCTTTTAAATTCCCCCTGCATGCAATAGGATAGCACTACAACCAACCAGAGCAACGAAGCTAGTTGATAGATTAAACTTTTGCCGTATCTGGTCGGCAAAACTGTGAACACATCTTCCTTTTTTAAAAGAATGACTTCAGAGTGGCGTTCTTTGTTCTTTTCTCAAAGAAAAGTTTAACTCCAAGAGTCGCGGACAGGGGCGGGGCTAGCAATTTTGGGCCCTACGAAATATGATGTTAGGCCCCCTATACCGCACCAACCTAGCTATCCAAAATCTTTGTCTGAAATTTAATAATACTGACCAATTAAGCTCTGCTCGCTCAACCCAGAATACCACAGTGAGATGGTGAGATGGTGGTCCAGTGGGTTTAACCATGGAACTGATATGCAGAAGGTTGCTGGTTCGATCCCAGCGGTCACCACCAGTGTGTCCTTGAGCAAGGCACTTTACTCCATATTGCTCCAGGGGGATTGTCCCTGTAATAAGGGCACTGTAAGTAGCTTTGGATAAAAGCGTAAAATAAATTTGCCATTTGCTAGTGGAGTTTACCACAATTGGCGGATGAAACATTGCTTAAAATGAAGATATAATTTATACAAAACAAAACGTAATGAAGTGGTCACAATCATGTCTGACCCACTCCATATCTCCTGGCATTGCACATCTATTACATTACTACTAGTACTGTTACTACTAATAAAACCAATCTCTGGGGGCCCCAAAAGTGTGGGCCCTTAGAATCGTCCTAACTTTCCCCCCCTTAGCAGTGCCCCTGTTCGCCAGCAGCAGCAGCCATCTTCTTTATTTTCAAGTAGCAGGGAATTCATGCGGAACCGCCGCAACTCTGCCGTCATTATGTTAAGCCCGCCCACCGACTCTATACATAATGTGATTGGCCTGACTAGAGTTTGGTTTGTCAAGCTCCCAAGCCAACGGGGAGTTGCTAGAAGAATTACATTTGCTGCCGCTGGGGTTTCTAGATTTCTAGGCTAGCAGTGCTTGTCTACAAGTTTTAATGTGTTAATTTGAACCTTTGTGATCAAGTAAATGTGTTATTTTATGTCATTAAGTTTGTCACAAGAAATAAGAACACCGTGCACCCTCAGAGGTAAAACATAAGGGTATGTAGTTTACTAATAAGTGAAATGTGGCCATCAAACTTTAGTCACCATAAACACTAATGACCCATGTAGATTATGCATCCATCACAGATGTCAGCATAATGGACTGCAATTGTATTTTAAGTGTACAGTCTTAAGGCCAATTCACACTGCACAGACAGATTGCAACAGACACTTCGTTGGGTTTTGTCTGTTGGCATCTGTCAGAGCTTGTTTTCGCCTATTGAGAATGCTGACTTGGCACTTGTCAGGTCATGGAGTGTCTGAGAAGTGACATACTGTAATCTGGTGACTGTCCGCGTGTGGTGTGAACTATATCTCCACTCTGCCCTAAATTAAAAGACAAGCTTGATGTGAATGAAGTTTTTACCTGTTGAGTGCAACAGTGCCCACCTACTTTTTCAGAGTTGGTTCTGGATGTAGTTTTTCATTCAATTCTCCCATAGGGATTTTAAAAAAGTCAAAAAGTCTCTCTATATATTAAATAATCATTAATCAACATTGCAAAATTTAGCATTTTTTAGCAACATTGCAGAAAAAGATTTGAAAATCTGACAAAAAAATCTGGATTGGAATTGGTGGAATTTTCTGGGTAATGTAGTTTTTCACCACAAATTATGTTGTTAAACAATTATTTTAAAACTAATGTGAGTTAATGGCTTCAATAGAAGCACATACTATCGAGCACTACAACCTTGTAGTTCAGTAGGTTTGTCTATAGAGATTTATAAGTTATCTTTCAAAATCAATTTCCCTATGGAGAAAATGAATACGAGTTTTTACTTCCGTAACAGTTGCACTCTATTCTTAGCCTATTCTCTTCTTCAGATTCACATCATGGCTCCAAAAATCATCATTTTAAATATGTCACCAAGTCCGTATCATGTTAAAGTGACCCTTTTGTGTGAAATCTTGACCTGACAGGTAAATGAACTACCGGGAAACAAGACAATGAAAACCTCAATATATCTTCCATTAAATGAATGAGTGCTGTGAGCCCTTAATGTGTTCATTACCTGGCTGGATCCCTCAAAGGGCTCTTGATTTATATTATATATCAGAATACACACATGATGTATCATATGGATCCTCTGAGTTCTATCTGTCATTTGGAACACAATCTAATTCACAGAATATCATTCCAAAGCTTATTAAATTCATATTCAACCATATTCAATGTTAAACCTTCAGTTAGAAGAATAGTTCCATACTATTACTATTCTAATAAAACTATTCTAGACTATAGCCCTATTCGGACGGTAATTGTTTCTCACGTGGAAATAAATGTGTATGCCTCCTCAGTGATAAAACCATAGACTGTAAACAAATATGGACGTAGTGTCCATGACGTCACCCATAGGATTCTAAAGAGCAGTTCTGAAGCGTAAAGTAGGGTCGAGCTGGCCGTTGCCATCTTGGCAGCGCGTCATCATCCAGATAACTGAAAATGGGCAAAGAGGCGGGACGTGGGCGGAGCTGAGATGACGTGATGACTAACAGACAGCAAACAAACGACAATCCACCTGTCACTCAAAGTGGCCACGCCCTTAATTATGCAGAACTTTAAAGCAGCACTAGGTAGGTTTTGCTCTCGGGGTCCCCCTACAGTTGGGAAACAGTATTGTCCTCTACTACTGTCGTAAACTCTGTCATCCTGCATCAGGAGATGCATCGCACGTGCATTTGTTGACATGACGCATGCGCGAGAATATGGCGTAGCGCCGGCGTTCGGGAATCCATGAAATGCACACTTTAGTCCCATTTTGAGCACTACGCCGAGACCTAAAGCACGATCAATGTAGAATTCAACAGCTTAGATACGGCGCGTCTTCCTCTGCTTGTAAACACATCTCCTCCTCGCTTCTGGGTTATGTGTCCGAACGCCGGATCTGCGTAATATTCTCGCGCATGCGTCATGGTGCTTCACGGCAGAGGCCAAAGTTCGTGTTGAATAAAGTCGTTATTTTGATTTTTTTGCGCACAAAAACTATTGTCGTCGCTTTGTAAAATTTTTGTAGAGCCACTGTAGTGAGATGGACTTTGTAATGAAGTGTTTAGTGCCTTTTATGGGTCTTGTGAGTGTAAATGTACTGAATCCCTATGGAGGGCTTGCTGAGGCCTTTCTCAGCCATCAGCTTTCAACAAAAATATCTTCATTTGTGTTCCGAAGATGAACGGAGGTCTTACGGGTGTCGAACGACATGAGGGTGAGTAATTAATGACATCATTTTCATTTTTGGGTGAACTAACCCTTTAAGGAAGTGGGGGTGATGGTGGAAGTGATGCATATGCCGTAAAGCAGTCGAATTTTGTAGTTATTTTTTTTCTCGGGTTACTACCCGAAACCCGAAGTTTAAAAGTACGATTAAAAAACGATACAGACCCCGTCAGGCTATGGCAGACGTGCCATTCAACCTATTGTAAGTCGATGTATCATCACAAGAGTCTTAAAAATATATTATGAAGGTTGAAAAGTTACCTAGTGCTGCTTTAAGGTTTTATATAATGTAAACAAATGAGTTATAAAAAAATTCACCCCCCCTTACAGTTGTCATGAAGGGCAAAATTAGCCGTATAGACCAAAACCACAATTTGTACCAGACTGTAAACATGTTTTATTCTGCTGTAAAGTTGGTCATTTTAACATGGAGCTCAATGAGATTCTGCTGCTTCTGGAGTCTGTCTCTAGTGGCAAGTCGATGAATTGCAGTTTAAGTCACTTCCGTATTGGCTTCAAGAGAAACTGGGCGAGATTTCCGCTTGGATAAAACTCATTCAAATGCATTCAGATGGTGATTTATTCACGGTGGAGTGAGTTTTGTGATCCTGCGCACCTGGGAACGGCTCACGTGATCAATAACATGATTGTATGCTGTAAATAAAATGTCATATGCTTGGTATAATAAGAATAAATGCATATTTAATTTAATAATAGGAAAATAATATCCTAATTTTTATTTAATTATTTAAATCTGTTTAAAAATAAAGGATGTCATTTTATTCCACATGGAAATGAGCGGAAATAAGTGAATACAGCCTCTTATTTACATGAGGTGAACATAATGCTGCGGTTATTTTAACGTATATAATTGCTGCCGTAATAACAGCCCATTTCAAATTTTTACGTGCTTTTCTTCTTTTTATTTTTTGAGCGGTGATGAAATATATTGATCTTGTAAATACTTGCCAGCATTTCAGTAATACAAGTCTAGATCTTTAAAACGCATCCAAATTACAGCGAAGCAAAACCGTACGGTGCTCCGCAGTGGTCAAAAAGGATATTAAGAGTGAATTTTAAAGTGATATATTCTTGAAAACTTACCAATTAAATTACCACACAACCTTGGTGTTTGTCAAAAGCAGTAGATAATTCGGCCAGGAATTTTTACGCGGGTGGTGGGAGAAAAACACGGACATTCTGGATTCGGACGGCAATAAAATAACAGACTAGCCCCTGTCAATGATGAAAACACCTTATGACCCCACGAGAAACAATTACCGTCTGAATAGGGCTTATGACATTATAATGATGAAAATATTTTACATTTACATATTTGGCAGACGCTTTTATCCAAAGCGACTTACATTGCATTCAAGGTACACATTTTACATTTTGTCAGTTCTTGCTTTCCCTGGGAATCGAACCCATGACCTTGGCGTTGCTAGCGCCATGCTCTACTGTTTGAGCTACAGGAAAGCTGTAATGTATGCTGTAAAATATGCTGTAAAATATGAAGCTGTAAAATATGAAGACAATATGGGAATATATAACTCAAAATATATAATCTAAAAAAATAAAATAATTATTTTCTCTGTGTTTAATGAGGTCCAAATCTGGGTTCTGTACATGCAATTAAACTCAAACTTTATGTATGTCAGAGCCATAGATGTTTTATCCCCTCATGTATGACCATCACGTATTTATGATTGACGGGTCCAATTAGATCTACCTAGAAATTGAAAATTAAGAAAAACAAAGCCACTGTGCTTGTGTGTGGCATATATAGGATGAATTATAATAGGTGTAGAGAAGAAAAATGAAAAAAGACAAATCTAATACAATCTGTAATATTTTGCCAGTCTCTCCCAGGGATATCATACAGTAATCTTTTTTTTTTTTTTAATCTCTCTGGTCTTGCACTTAAGGGGATTCATTTGCTCTCTCAGTCTCTTTCTCTGTCTACCTCAGTCAGTCTCTCTCATTATACTGAATGGCACACTGTTCATCACCCCGACACTAATTTATTACAAAACCTTGAGGGAGAAGAGATAATCAAAGATATGGGTTTTGTAGGGATTGCTGCTCCTATCAAGTGAATGTAGCTCATGTGTTCGGGATGAAAGTTAGTTGCCGTGCATTCAGCAGAGACCGCAGAAGTGATTTGTGGGAAGTGCTTCACTTTTATGCACACTGACTACTAAGCATGTATGCTGAATACTCACGCAGGAAATAGTGGACATGTCCAGGCAAATCATGTCTGGCCTTTTGATGTCTAAACTCTTTTCAGTGGATGTGAAAAACACTTTCTCACTGCATCCGAAAACAAGGCTGGATGTTTGATTGGATCTGGGCTGATGCCAGACAGGTTGTTTGTACAATTTTGGTGTGTCCTGCTTTGCCTTTCTGTTTGTTTGCAGTTGCAAATGTATTTTTTTTTCATCACTCTGCCACATTTCCTCTATTTAACCTTGACAATAGGATTGCCACAGTCACAAACACTTTGCCTGACAATTGGGATGAATGAATAGCTATTTAATCTTATATCTTTGCTGTCAGATGGAAACCTTGTATGTTATTCATCATTTTACCAAAATCAAGCACAATTTTTGACCAGCAAATATCAGACATGCATGTTTTTTCCATCATTAGAATGACAGTAAGTCCATCGTATTAAGTTTTCATCAACTTTAGGTTATACAGGTCGGGAAGTTCGGTCTGGACTTGACCCGTTGTGGAGCAACTATGCTGGAACCAGAGCTGTCCGGACCAATCAAATTGTCAGGGCGGGCTTTATACGATGATGGACAGATGATCAACAGTAACGTAATCATCCGAGTCACCAAAGAGCGCTTGGGTTGAATTCGTTTACTAAATGGAGAACTTGTTGGTATATGCATTCACCTTCACTATTTCTCTCAGAAATGATGATCGTGTTGTAAGTACTCCGTGTATCCTTAAATTCTTTTCTACAACACCGTCAAAAATCGTTTACACTCATCTTCTTCTACTTCTTCCAGCGTGCGTGCAGTTGAGTTCTGAGTTCAACAAACGTCACTTACTCAATCTCTCTGATTGGTTTTAGGTCTATCCAATTGAGTGCAGAGGCATTTTCTTTCCTGGTTCGGTTGAAACGCCCCATAATCACAGCCCAATAGGGCAGTATCAGACTCCTATTCTGACTAGAATCTGAGTATGACGACGTCAGGCTAGTTTATTGTAGCTATGTGTAGCTTTCTGTAATTTCTCCAGAATCTCACGTTAGAAAGGATTAAGTGCTTCACACAGGCTATTTAAGACAGTATTGGCTGTGACTCGAAGACAAATGCTAGACAAAGACACACTCCTCTGCTCCTCTGATGCATAAAACATCAGCCATGTTTCTAGAGTAAAGAAAATTCAGTATTATTTAAACAACCCGTTCTTTATTCTCCCTCGCATTGCAAACAAGCAGAGACGCTCCAAAATGAGGTGGGTAGAGTTTTGAGGTTTGACTGACAGTTTGAGCATCCAATGGAGTCATGAGGTTTAGTCACAAGCTCTTTTTAATACTTTTCATTGGTTAAATATTAACAAAACCCTACAGACAGATGTAAAGGGTGACCAATATGATTTTTTTAGACCATTCCCAAAGTGACTATACATTATTCACAGCTTTTCAGGTACCTTTGTAGTTGATCTTGAAGCCTATAGATCCCACGCTTTCATCAGACTGGAGGTGAAGCCACATCTGATGGGTCATGCTAACAATGAGGTCGGGAACAAAGCTGCCTGTCAGACTGAGGAGAAGGGAGAGATTAGACAAAAACAAAACAGAGGCACATCGCACTGAAGGTACACTACCAGACAAAGGGTTGAGCACACCTATTCTTTATTGCTATTTTGCATATTTTAGAATAACACCATGTCCTGTCCAGATGCGACTTGAGACGCGACAAAATCAATCAAAAACCACAGCCAATCAGAAGAGTGTGTGGGCGGAGCCTCCATGCAAGGTCACACACAACTCAGATTAGATGCATTTAACATTAAATAAAGCACGTACTCAGCACCTTAGATTATCATTGTCATACTTTGCATGTTGCATGTTCGAAATCACAGAAATAGAAAAAGTTTCTAAAACAGAATTGTCACATGTCGACATCACGGATGGTCAGGACATGAACTTCGATTAACATTTAAAAAATACATTTTATTGCATGTCATCTGGTTAGGACACTGTAATACCAAAATTGTCAAAACTATGAATTTGTTTTACTATTATTTATAGTAATGTATAATATATTACTGAGATATATATATATATATATATATATATATATATATATATATATATATATATATATATATATATATATATATATATATATATATATATATATATATATATATATATATATATATATATATGTATGTATGTACAAACTAACAATGAAATTAGAAAATTCTGTCATCATTTACTCACCCACATGTCGTTCCAAACCTGTAAGACTTTCTTTGACAGCTACGCCACTTTGATGCTTCAAAAAGTTCATAAAGGGATTGTAAAACGAATCCATAGGAATTGAGCGATTTAGTCAAAATTTTCTGAAGAGACACAATTGCTTTATATGATGAACACAATGAATTTAGGCCTTTATTCACATATTGATCAGCGAACATAAACAGAAGCACAAACAAACCTGCTCAACGTGCGAGAACGAACCTCATTGGTTCTTGCTGAAGCTCAAGCGTGATGCGTAACACGAGAATGAACCTCATTGGTTCTTGCTGAAGCTCAAACGTGATGCATAACATGAGAATGAACCTCATTGGTTCTCGCTGAAGCTCAAATGTGCTGTGTAACACGAGAATGAACCTCATTGGTTCTCGCTGAAGCTCAAACGTGATGCGTAACACGAGAATGAACCTCATTGGTTCTCGCTGAAGCTCAAACGTGATGCGTAACACGAGAATGAACCTCATTGGTTCTCGCTGAAGCTCAAACGTGATGCGTAACACGAGAATGAACCTCATTGGTTCTTGCTGAAGCTCAAACGTGATGCGTAACATGAGAATGAACCTCATTGGTTCTCGCTGAAGCTCAAACGTGATGCGTAACACGAGAATGAACCTCATTGGTTCTCGCTGAAGCTCAAACGTGATGCGTAACACGAGAATGAACCTCATTGGTTCTCGCTGAAGCTCAAACGTGATGCGTAACACGAGAATGAACCTCATTGGTTCTCGCTGAAGCTCAAACGTGATGCGTAACACGAGAATGAACCTCATTGGTTCTTGCTGAAGCTCAAACGTGATGCGTAACACGAGAATGAACCTCATTGGTTCTCGCTGAAGCTCAAACGTGATGCGTAACACGAGAATGAACCTCATTGGTTCTTGCTGAAGCTCAAACGTGATGCGTAACACTAGAATGAACCTCATTGGTTCTCACACATCAAGTGAACATGCTTGAGCTTACATTTTCCACAACTGATGTGTGAGTTGATGGATTTTTATACGTGAATAAAAGCCTAGATTTAATCTGTTCATTATATAAAGCGATCGAGTCTCTTCAGAAAATTTTGACTAAACCGCTCAACTCATATGGATCAGTTTTACGATCTCTTAATGAACGTTTTGAAGTGTCAGTGGTAGTTGTGTAGCTGTCAATGGAGGGACAGAAAGCTCTCAGATTTCATCAAGAAGATCTTCATTTGTGTTCTGAAGATGAACGAAAGTCTTATGGATTTTGAACGACATGAGGGCGAGTAATTAATGACAGAATTTTCATTTTTGGGAAAACAAACATTTGAATGGTTTCTGAAGACGTAACATAATTATTTACACTAGTAGGATATTCAAAATTCATTGTTGTCCCTGGTAGATCATTCATCTATCAAACAACCACTGCCCACAGCATAAAGACTGGCTCAGAGGCTTATTGATTCAGGAACAGCCAAGAATGTCCTACCTGTGTACATTATGCATCATCTTAACGTCACAGACTGTGGATAAGAAACTCACACTTGCAAGATGGTTTTCGGGTCTCCAACTTCCCCTCCGTCACCGATGGTTAGTGTGTCATATCCCAGTTCTAGGTCAAACTCCTCAAAGTTAATCTGAATCACCTGTCGGCAGAAATGAGGCATAATGCTTAGTCATGTGTCAAATGAACGGAATTAAACTTTATGGCTCTTGCATAATTGAATCCTGTCGGAGAGAGAAGTCTGTCGAAACTCGCTTTACTGAATTTCGTGGAGAATAAAGAAACTTCACCGTTATTCGAGAATAAAAGTTTCCAGAAAACGCTTATATTCAAGTTTGCTTTGAGCGTTCAAGCATGAAGAAGTTGCCTCTACTGAACAAACATCATACATCATTATTTTATATACACCAAATGTACCAGACGTTATTTTTTTAAAGTGCCCAACAGAAGAATGCAATCATAACTCAACCAGTCACGATTCAGACAGTGCACTATATAGGGGATAGGGAACGATTCAGACAGTGCACTATATAGGGGATAGTGAACGATCAGACAGTGCACTATATAGGGGATAGTGAACGATCAGACAGTGCACTATATAGAGGATAGTGAATGATCAGACAGTGCACTATATAGGGGATAGGGAACGATCAGAGAGTGCAGTATATAGGGGATAGGGAACGATCCGTGAGTGCAGTATATAGGGGATGGGGAACGATCCGAGAGTGCAGTATATAGGGGATAGGGAACAATCAGACAGTGCACTATATTGTGGATAGGGAACAATCAGACAGGGCACTATATAGGGGATAGTGAACGATCAGACAGTGCACTATATAGGGGATAGGGAACGATCAGACAGGGCACTATATAGGGGATTGTGAACGATCAGACAGTGCACTATATAGGGGATAGTGAATGATCAGACAGTGCACTATATAGGGGATAGGGAACGATCAGAGAGTGCAGTATATAGGGGATAGGGGACGATCCGTGAGTGCAGTATATAGGGGATAGGGAACAATCAGACAGTGCACTATATTGTGGATAGGGAACAATCAGACAGGGCACTATATAGGGGATAGTGAACGATCAGACAGTGCACTATATAGGGGATAGGGAACAATCAGACAGTGCACTATATAGGGGATAGGGAACGATCAGACAGTGCACTATATAGGGGATAGGGAACGATCAGAGAGTGCAGTATATAGGGGATAGGGAACGATCCGTGAGTGCAGTATATAGGGGATAGGGAACAATCAGACAGTGCACTATATTGTGGATAGGGAACAATCAGACAGGGCACTATATAGGGGATAGTGAACGATCAGACAGTGCACTATATAGGGAATAGGGAACGATCAGACAGGGCACTATATAGGGGATAGTGAACGATCAGACAGTGCACTATATAGGGGATAGTGAATGATCAGACAGTGCACTATATAGGGGATAGGGAACGATCAGACAGTGTAAATATGCCTTCATAATTGAATCCTGTCGGAGAGAGAAGTCTGTCGAAACTCGCTTTACTGAATTTTGTGGAGAATAAAGAAATTTCACCGTTATTAGGCAAGGCAAGGCAAGTTTATTTGTATAGCACATTTCGTACACAGTGGCAATTCAAAGTGCTTTACACAGAAATGAAGTTAAAATATTCGTAAGTGAATTAAATAAAACTATATATAGTATAACAGTTATAATAGGAATTAAAATAAAGAAAAAATAAAGAAAAATAATAAAAAAATAAAATAAATAAAATAAAATAAAAAGTATAATTAACACTAAAAATAAAAACCGGGTTAAATTGAAACAATTAAAGTGCAAGCAGTTCGGACAGAGCAGAGCTCATTCAGTAAAAGCATAAGATAAGGTGCAATCAGTCGGATGTACAGTAGCACAGCTCATTCAGTAAGTGCACAGCTAAACAGATGTGTTTTGAGTCTGGATTTGAAAGTGGCTACTGTTGGAGCACATCTGATCTGTTCAGGAAGCTGGTTCCAGCTGCGGCTGGCATAATAGCTAAAAGCAGACTCTCCTTGCTTTGAGTGAACCCTTGGTATTTCTAATTGACTTGATCCTGATGATCTGAGTGATCTGTTGGGTTTGTATTTAATCAGCATGTCTGCAATGTATTGAGGTCCTAGGTCATTGAGTGACTTATATACAAGTAATAGTACTTTAAAATCGATCCTAAATGTAACTGGAAGCCAGTGTAAAGACCTGAGGACTGGTGTGATATGGTCATATTTTCTGGTTCTGCTCAGGATCCTGGCAGCAGCGTTCTGTATGAGCTGCAGCTGTCTAATGGTCTTTTTGGGAAGGCCGGTGAGAAGACCATTACAATAGTCCACCCTGCTGGTGATAAAAGCATGAACGAGTTTCTCTAAGTCTTGCCTGGAAACAAGGCATCTAATTCTTGCAATATTTTTGAGATGATAGTAGGCTGATTTAGTTATTGCTTTGACATGACGACTGAAACTCAGGTCTGAATCCAAAATCACACCCAGATTCCTGACTTGATTTTTTGATTTTAGACCCTTAGCCTCAAGATATGCGTTCACCTTGAGAATTTCATCTTTGTTTCCAAATGTAATAGATTACAAATGTATTAGAAAATAAAAGTTTCCAGAAAACGCTTATATTCAAGTTTGCTTTGAGCGTTCAAGCATGAAGAAGTTGCCTCTACTGAACAAACATCATACATCATTATTTTATATACACCAAATGTACCAGACGTTATTTTTTTAAAGTGCCCAACAGAAGAATGCAATCATAACTCAACCAGGCGAGGTTATTATTATTATTATTATTATTATTATAAGTACTATGTTCTCAGCAATTATTGCTTAAATGAAGACATTTTTGCATTTTATTGCCCGCCTTTTGTACTTCCAGCTTTCTCTCAGTCCTGTGGGATAACTGATCCGTATGAAAGAAAAAAATCCATATGTAAAAGTCAGACTAATTATACCCATTACACACGGCACAATCAATTGATTCATTCAAATGTAGTTATTTCAAGACTAGAGCATCTCTTGGATAATTGGGAGTTCGGAAAGGAGGATCAAGGCTTTAGAAACAGGGATTAGAGGTGTGGAAAGAGCCATAGGCATACGGAGAGGCCTGAACTTTCCATATTGATTAACCCATTGAGAGGTACTGGGTGGAATTAGTTGCCATGGCGATGAGCCCTTCACCATGGCCAGGGCTTAGCAGGTATGGATGTATGAGAGCTACTTAGGACCGATGATTGATGCTCAGACGGCATCTCGGCACAGATAATAAAGTTGTTTTTTCCATGTAACTGAATACAAAATACTCCAGAGTCCCTGTCTCACTAAAGGTCACCAAATAACTAATTCAGCTCCGCCACGGCAGAGATGCAGGACTGAACAGCTGGGAATGAGACTTGAGATGGCTGATCTTGGATCAGTCTCTTCTCTGGATTTCTAATATTAAAATAATCTGTAAATCTGGTCTCAGAACAGGCACACATCAAAACAGGGACTTGCCCTGTCTGGCTGCAGTTGTCATGGCGATTGGAGTCATGAGCTTTTGCTTTTGTTGGAGAGTGAGGTGCTGAGTGACTATTGAATTGCAAAGAAATAAGGTAATAGAGCCGAATTATGACTTTACAATGGAGCGGAGAGGCCAGTGCAAATGCTCCAGTGCTTTTACCGATATACACAGGCAGGTATATTTCATTAAAAATGAAAATGCGTCATTGTGACGGGTGTTTGTTTTAAAAGCCAATCCAGAATCACTGTTCGGAAAATTCATCTGGTTTGGCCTGATGCAATTCAAAGTGCAAGAAAAACAAGTGCAGAGTCCCCATGAAATCAAATTTGCCAAAAGTTTTTTTGGCTTTTAGTATGAAAAAACTAAAATCTAGATTAGATTCAACTTTATTGTCATTACACAAGTACAGGTACAAGGCAACGAAATGCAGTTTAGGTCTAACCAGAAGTGCAATAGCAGCAAGTGCAGGATATACAATGGTTGCATAAGTGCAGGACATGGATATGTACTGAATATATATATATATATATATATGGTTATTACTATAAACAGAATTTACAGGTGAATATGTACTATGAGAATATGTTGCACTATATAGGGGATAGGGAACGATTCAGACAGTGCACTATATAGGGAATAGGGAACGATTCAGACAGTGCACTATATAGGAAATAGGGAACGATTCAGACAGTGCACTATATAGGGAATAGGGAACGATTTAGACAGCGTGCTATTTAGGGGATAGGGAACTATAGTTCAACGGCTCTGGCCGAGCTGTGATATAAACTAAACGCTATTGGCTGTTTTAAAAAGGGGAGGAGCTGTTCGATATGTCCTACTTTGTCTTCCTGTTTCAGTGTAAATCACGTCAACACGTTCAGTGGGCACTTCAGTTTGGCTTTACCCACAGGGGCAGTCGTGGTTGCGGGTTCGAGTCTCAGGTCTGGCAGGAATTGTCAGTGGGGGAGTGAATAACCAGCGCTCTCCTCCACCCTCAATACCACGACTGAGGTGAGACCCTTGAGCAAGGCACCGAACACCCAACTGCAGATTTTCTGGCTTATTTGTGACAGAGCAGGTCAGTCGCGGCATTTGCATGGATTTTAATGGCACTAATAGCACAGTCAGAATAAAAAAAGTGACATGTAACCAAGTCAATTGGAATCAATTGGCCAAATCCGACTCGGCCAAATTTAATTCGGATTGTAAGGGGTGGTCGACAGGACCCTAACATAACATAACATAACATAACATAACATAACATAACATATTTCACAATATAATTTTTTTACTGTATTTTTGATCATATAAATGCAGCTTTGGTGAAATCTTACTGACCACAAACCTTTGAACAGTCCAGTGGCAAAAATATATAATATATATATTTTTTGTGATAAACTGAAAATTCTGGATGCACTTGGCCGAACGAACACCTTTTTACTCTTTCGGCAAATTATTATTATTTATTTTTTCGGTGGCCAAAATTTCATTGCATCCCTAATACTGTGGGTTCAACATACAAGTCTAAGCACATAGAACGGATTCCAAACACACAAACATGTACCATCACCCACACACACAAGGGGTCTTCCTCAAGGTGAAAGCAGAAAACAAGCTGCCAGGATGTCAAGCTCCCATATGCTGTTCATCGTGTCATTTCCCCCGATTAAGTTCACAGAGATGGGATCTCTGGTTTCTCTAAGCCAGGCTACTTCAACTGTCATACAATCCTGCTGGGATTTACTGTCAGCGCAGACTCGTGGCTGCAGTCTCACCCAAGCATTTCACAGACACAGTTTAAAAACAAGAATCAGTTGACCGCTGGTCAGAAAATTACAAGGTTGAGTGTTAAGAGTGTTATACTTCAAACTCTGTTCGTCCAGGTCAAAGCATGACAGAACGCTCAACAGCAAGTGCATCATAAGCAAATAATCATATACACTCACCTAAAGGATTATTAGGAACACCATACTAATACTGTGTTTGACCCCCTTTCGCCTTCAGAACTGCCTTTATTCTACGTGGCATTGATTCAACAAGGGGCTGAAAGCATTCTTTAGAAATGTTGGCCCATATTGATAGGATAGCATCTTGCAGTTGATGGAGATTTGTGGGATGCACATCCAGGGCACGAAGCTCCCGTTCCACCACATCCCAAAGATGCTCTATTGGGTTGAGATCTGGTGACTGTGGGGGCCATTTTAGTACAGTGAACTCATTGTCATGTTCAAGAAACCAATTTGAAATGATTGGAGCTTTGTGACATGGTGCATTATCCTGCTGGAAGTAGCCATCAGAGGATGGGAATATGGTGGTCATAAAGGGATGGACATGGTCAGAAACAATGCTCAGGTAGGCCGTGGCATTTAAACGATGCCCAATTGGCACTAAGGGGCCTAAAGTGTGCCAAGAAAACATCCCCCACACCATTACACCACCACCACCAGCCTGCACAGTGGTAACAAGGCATAATGGATCCATGTTCTCATTCTGTTTACGCCAAATTCTGACTCTACCATCTGAATGTCTCAACAGAAATCGAGACTCAGACCAGGCAACATTTTTCCAGTCTTCAACTGTCCAATTTTGGTGAGCTTGTGCAAATTGTAGCCTCTTTTTCCTATTTGTAGTGGAGATGAGTGGTACCCGGTGGGGTCTTCTGCTGTTGTAGCCCATCCGCCTCAAGGTTGTGCGTGTTGTGGCTTCACAAATGCTTTGCTGCATACCTCGGTTGTAACGAGTGGTTATTTCAGTCAAAGTTGCTCTTCTATCAGCTTGAATCAGTCGGCCCATTCTCCTCTGACCTTTAGCATCAACAAGGCATTTTGGCCCACAGGACTGCTGCATACTGGATGTTTTTCCCTTTTCACACCATTCTTTGTAAACCCTAGAAATGGTTGTGCGTGAAAATCCCAGTAACTGAGCAGATTGTGAAATACTCAGACCGGCCCGTCTGGCACCAACAACCATGCCACGCTCAAAATTGCTTAAATCACCTTTCTTTCCCATTCTGACATTCAGTTTGGAGTTCAGGAGATTGTCTTGACCAGGACCACACCACTAAATGCATTGAAGCAACTGCCATGTGATTGGTTGATTAGATAATTGCATTAATGAGAAATTGAACAGGTATTCCTAATAATCCTTTAGGTGAGTGTATATATGATCATAATTTAAACAGATCATGTTGCTGCACTTGAGGTTTGTGCAGCCACATGTGAGATCACAGCAAAATGATTTTACTGTGTTTGTCATGCTTAAAAACACCCCTAAAATGAAGTCAAAACAGTAAAACTAATGTCATCTGCTTTTTGCTTTAGTTCAAAACGGTGTTCTGCTTTTTACTTGTCCTAAAAGCTTTATATAAATATGAAGAATTTCATGTTCACTTTCTTCTGTTCACTGAATTTTCAATCATGTCACTCAAATGAGACTATTTCAGTAGTTTTACCTGGAGCAGTGTTTCCGTAATATCATGTCAGCCCTTCAGCACACGCAAGCTGTCAAATCAGGGCCATGTCAGACGACAGAACTGATGAACTAAAGTCACAGCCGCAGAATGACAGGCAACCAATGCAGTTTGGCCAAATAAAAGACATTTGCAAGAAAATGTAGTTAAAAAAAACAACAACAACAACAAAAAAATCATGAACTAAACTGACTTCTTTACTCCATTAGTCTGTATTAAAAGCAAGCGGCAACCTTCCGGTTTCTCTTTTGAAAATGCCCAACTTTACAGCAGAAATTGTGGTTTTGGTCTATATATCTAATTTTGCCCGTCATGACAACTGTGAGGTGGGTGATTTTTTTTATAACTCAGTCGTTTACATTATATAAAGCCTTAAAGTTCTGCATAATTAAGGGCGTGGCCACTTTGAGTGACAGGTGGATTGTCGTTTGTCTGCTGTCTGTTAGTCAACATGTCACCTCAGCTCCGCCCATGTCCCGCCTCTTTGCCCATTTTCTGTCCAAGATGGCAACGGCCAGCTCGACCCTACTTTATGCTTCAGAACTGCTCTTCAGAAAGAATGTAATATACACCTAGGGTGAGTAAATCATGTGCTAATTTTCCTTTTTGGGTGAACTAACCCTAGCCTGGATGCCAGCCGAACTTAGCCCCGCCCACAACATTTTAACTCGGGCAGTTCGGTCTGGACTTGATCCGTAGAGGAGTAATTATGCCCGAACAGAAACTGTTCGGATCAATGAAATTGTCAGGGCGGGCTTTAGACGATGATGGACAGATGATAAACAGTAACGTAATCATTCACGTCATCAAAGGCGCTTGGGTTGAATTTGTTCTAATTCTAAACGGAGAACTTGTTCGTATATGCATTCACCTTTACTATTTCTCTCAGAAATGATGATCGTGTTGGTTAAGGATACTCTGTGTATCCTTAAATTATTTTTTTAAACCACCGGCAAAGATCGTTTACACTCATCTTTTTCTTCTAACGTTACTCATTTCAGCGTGTGTACAGACAGGGTTGCCAAGTTTTTACAACAAAACCCGCCCAATTGCTACTCAAAACTAGCCAAAAACAAGCCCAATAGCTTACCGGGGGGGTTCTCCGTAAAAAAATGGCATTTGGGGGGGGAATGTGTGTTATTTTGGCAGGGCTGCCTGCTAGAATTCGTATTCCTGGGTCTGTATATCACATAATTGGGGTCACTTCAACCCGCGGACATGGAAAAACCCGCGGACTTGGCAACACAGTGCAGTTGAGTTCTGTTGACATTTGACAACTAACGTTATGCGTCGCTCCGTTGCTCTGATTGGTTGTAGGTCTATCCAATTGAGGTCTTTCCTGGTTCGGTTGAAACACACCCCATAATCACAGCCCAACGGAGCAGTATCAGACTCATATTCTGACTAGAATTAAGTATGACGACGTCACGCTAAACTAACCCTTTAATATAATTTAAACGGATGAGTTATAAAAAAAAATCACCCCCCCCCCCCCCCCACAGAGGATAGAGCAAAACAAAACACCGGTCATGAATTAGAGTCTAAAACGAGAATTTTTAAAGAGAAATGGCGGAGGATTTCGATATAAAAGGGGCTTGAGTTTGTTGCCCAGCACTATCAGCGAGAGACGTCAAAGCTTGAGATGCTCCTGTACATCACGTCGGGGGTCACTATTTTGCCATAAGTCGACCGTTGTACCGCTGACCACTGGAAGCTAGTTATTTCAGTCTATAAAGTTTCAAATATGGATATTTTTCTTACACAAATGCGCCACTTCGCTTCAGAAGGCCTTTATTAACTCTCGGAGCCGTGTGGAGCAGTTAAATGATGGATAGATGCTCAACTTCAAAAAACGAGGCAACCATTCACTGCCATTATAAAGCTTTGAAGAGCCAGGACATTTTTAACATAACTCAGATTTTATTCGTCAGAAAGAAGAATGTCATATACACCTAAATCATGGGCTAATTTTAATTTTTTGGGTGAACTATCCCTTTAAACCTTAAGGTTCTGCAAAATTAAGGGCGTGGCCACTTGACTGACAAGTGGATTGCCACTGATAGTAGTAGCCGTTTGTCTACGAGGCACATCAGCTCCACCCAAGTCCCGCCTCTTTGCCCATGTTATCCGGAATGGCACGCTCCGCCCACTTTGGGCTTCAAAAATGCTCTGCAGAAACCTACGGGTGACGTCACGGACACTACATCCATTGTTTTATACAGTCTATGATTAAAAGCAGCACATTCAACATTGGCTGAACTTTTTGATGCAAATAATGGTTTGAATATTTACATGATCACAGGCGGTGACAACAGGGGCCTTAAATCCCAGATTCAATTTTCATTTTCTCTTCAAAACATCAAAATGGGTCTGCTTTGGTTCTGGCTCCCTGAAGGACAGTAATACGCCATGAAGAATCAGGCGTTTTCCTTTCATCGCTGATAGTGAAAAGCTATTAGTGAAAGATTTAAAGCCCCTGATGTAAGTGTGAGGCGTGGAAAGAATACATCCTGAAAACAAGCCTCTGGATATCCCATTATTGAAAAAGATAAAAGGCATGATTGAAAATATTATACAACAACTATTGTATAGGGTTGTCAAAAGTACAATAATAAATGTTAAAAAGATAGCAGGCTTTTTGCAGTTCTGCAGCCAATCACTGACATGTCTGTTGAGCGCATAAATGCCATGGCGGTTAAAGGGATAGTTCACACAAAAATGAAAATGATGTCATTAATTACTCTCCCTCATGTCGTTCCAAACCCATAAGACCTTCGTTCATCTTGAGACGTGAAGAATAAAGTCGTTATTATTGTTTGTTTTTGCGCACAAAAAATATTCTCGTCGCTTCATAAAATTAAGGTTGAACCACTGGAGTCACATGGACTATTTTAACAATGTCTTTCCTACCTATCTGGGCCTTGAACGTTGTAATTAAATTGTGGTCTATGGAGGGGTCAGAGAGCTCTCGGATTTCATCAGAAATATCTTAATGTGTATTCCGAAGATGAACGAAGGTCTTACGGGTTTGGAACGACATGAGGGTGAGTAACTAATGACAGAATTAAATTTTTTTGGGTGAACTTTACCCTTTAAACACCTCTGATTGGCCATTGCATTTATGCGCTCATCAGACATGTCTGTGATTGGCTGCAGAACTGCAAAAAGGCTGTTATCTTTTTAACATTTATTATTGTACTTTTGACAACCCTATACAATAGTTGTTGTCAGAATCTGCTCAATACATCAGAGATTGTTCAGTTCGGCTCGCTCATAAATCGTTCCGTTATAACCAACAAAGTACAGCTGCACTGAAGTGATATCAGCTTCATTGATTATAAAGGGAGCACTTGTTTTCTGTATGTAGCGTTTTATTGCAAAGTTTTGGGAGTGACAACCCTGTTAAAATTGAATCTAAAATGGCGATGTTTGACAACAGACCGGACAAACAAATCTGGTGTCAAAATAGATCCGGATATTTTTCATTCAATTTTTTAAATTATTTAAAATTATTTTTAAATTCAGCTTAATTAACTGAACAATATTTGAAGGCTGCTAATGTTTTTACTTATAATTATTAAGATAATAAAAAAAAGAATAATAAAAAAATATATATAAATAGTTTAAAAATAAATGTTGTTATAATTGTCATCATTTTTGTTATGGTACCAAGAACTGTATAATTAGAGTTGTATTAATTATTAATTTATTTTACTATTTTTATTTTCTTTTTCTCATTTACATTTTTTTTCTCATTATTTGACATTAGCTGTTTCTACTCGAATTTGACTGGTATTGGTACTGACTACTAAACTTTTGGTTTCATGACATTCATAATTTATTTTACTTTTTGAAATGGTCTTTTTCTATTATTTGATATTAGCTGCTTTTACTCTAATATAAAAGGTTTTCCCCACATAGAAATGAATCAGAACAAGAAACAAAGAGCAAAGACAACTTGAACTGAACAGTCAGAACATGGATGAGATGGTGGTCCAGTGGGTTAAAATATGGAACTGATATGCAGAAGGTTGCTGGTTCGATCCCAGCGGTCACTACCAGTGTGTCCTTGAGAAAGGCACTTTACTCGATGTTGCTCCAGGGGGATTGTCCCTGTAATAAGGGCCCTGCAAGTCGCTTTGGATAAAAGTGTCTGCCAAATGCATAAATGTAAATGTAAATATATTTTTGCCTGTCATGATCTGACCCTTGATGCTCCCTCTGAGGTTAATGCCCAATCTGGACATCAATCTCCAACCAAAGACCAATGGGGCGAAAGCATTTCAGTTTCTGCTTGATAAACCAGGTCATGCTCCATTCACGATGGACAACTGAACTCTGAAAAACAACCATCTACGCACAAATGCACAAAGTCACATTTAACCCAGACCAGAGGATGCGACTCAACGGCTGTAAATGTGAATGAGGATGGACACCATTAGGGCCTTATTCATGAACCAATTTATGTGTGAATCACACATAAACCCATTCCTTCATAATTTGTCCCTTTGAATTCAATGCATGTACTGTATTTATCAACAAATTACACAGCCATTCGTTCTGCTTGTGAAGAAGGCCAAATGTGTGCCTGATGCAATGGCCTTGATTCTATATGCATGGCGAGCTCTGAGCGAAGCAGAGTTAACAAATCCCTCGTTAAACCAGTGATCCGTTTATTATTTTGTTATCTTCGTTTGAACAAAAAGCAAACAACAAAAAGAAACCAAACTGACATTGTATCCTACATTCCCACAATCCAATGGACTCTAAATTGAATCAAGCCCCCGACACCATTCGAGTCTCTCTAGCCAAGGTTAGAGAACAGAGTGCAATATAAATAAATTGCCACCCTAAAATTGTCTGCCAAAAATAAGTGAGCAATAGTCTGTAAGAGATAATTGCTCACTTGGTACAGGGTGTACGCTGGTATATTTAAATCTCTGATCTGAAGTCACCTTTGTGCTGCAAATGCATTTCTCGTCTGTAGATGAATGACTTTTGCCACATGCTTTTTCCATAATTTAGTGAAACCCACCAATTGCACTTTCTGAAAACATTTTAAAATTACTAAAAAGCAATTAATTGCAATACATGGCAATTGCTTTTCAGAACAGGTAAAACGTGGACCAGCACATTAGGGGTCGCACCATAATGGCTGGATATGGGTATATTTAAAAGCACATATTTAAAAAAGGCATGGGACACCGGGGCTAGTCGTCACACAGGTGGTCAGCCTAATGTACTGTGCTCGTCCCCATTTGACCAATTCAAAATATAAATTGCCATTTGTTGCAATTATAGCCTTCAGGGCTCTACATAGCGACCATTTTGGGCGCATTTGTTCTTGAAAATTACTGCGTGCGACTGCGGAAAAATATTTAGGTGCACCGGTGCGAGTGACCCGATCGATTTTCATGAATAGATGTAAAATACAATCGGAATAAAAACTACAAACACTGACTGACTGAGCAACTATTATGTTTCGTGCTGCAATCAACTGCTTTTCATGCCTTCTGCATACCTGCCAACTTTTCACAAAACCTTGGAGTGAGATTTTGTCAGGGGAGATCAAAATTATGCCGCACACGCAGCCACACAAGTTGGTGGCTCAGATATCAAAGAATTGGAATTAATTTGACGCTGTACCCATGTATACCCTGCATTCTGGTGGTTTGTGGGGAGGCCCAAAGCCGTTGATATGGGCAGCCTACTGGAGATGGACAATACTGGTTACATTCTGTGAAGCATCCAAATTTTGGATTAAGTAGATGTGATTTCCTGCATTCTAGTGGATTTTGGGGTGGTCTGCTAAAGATGTGCAATACCTGAACTTATTCTGATTCATGTTCGGCATCATTGCAGAGCCTTCTAGACTTCAACCAGAAAACTATTGTTGTGCCTGAATGACTTATTAATAGAGCAGTGTTTAAGGTTGATTGATATTTTGATTAGAATGGTATTAGCTAACGCGTTCGTCATGTATTGTGCTAGTTTAGCCATTATAATGTCTGGATCTACACAAAAACACATGGTTCACGGTTCTTGAATTTCAGACACAGTATTCAAGGACTGGCAATTATGTGAAAACAAACATTGGTCTTAGAAAGTGCTTAAATTAACCAAAGTTTAAGAGTAGTTAATGAAGAGAAACTGACATATTTCTGCTTTTTCATTCAGGGAGTCTGCTGCCGAATTCAGACCAATGCAAAATAAAAAACTCTATTTTTACACAGCTTACAGTGTTGTTAATGGTTGTTAACTGCAACATATTTATAAAAGACAGATAAGCTGAACCGATTCTATCAGAAAACAGCCAAGTCCGTGGAGGCACACACACACACACACATCATGGCATTATCCCTGGATAACTCTCGATTCTCTATAAGTTGGTGTTGTTCACATTATATGCACTTACACACCGATTGCCAACAAAACACGCACACGCACACACACACACACACACACACACACACACACACACACGGCATCCCTGGATAACTCTCGATTCTCTATACGTTGGTGTTGTTCACATTATATGCACGTACACACCAATTGCCAACAAAACACACACGCGCACACACACACGCACACACACACACACACACACACACACACACGGCATCCCTGGATAACTCTTGATTCTCTATACGATGGTGTTGTTCACATTATATGCACTTACACACCGATTGCCAACAAAACACGCACACACACACACACACACACACACACACGGCATCCCTGGATAACTCTCGATTCTCTATACGTTGGTGTTGTTCACATTATATGCACGTACACACCAATTGCCAACAAAACACACACGCGCACACACACACACACACCCACACGGCATCCCTGGATAACTCTCGATTCTCTATACGTTGTGTTGTTCACATTATATGCACTTACACACCGATTGCCAACAAAACACACACACACACGCACACACACACGCACACGCACACGCGCACACACGCACGCACACACACACACACACACTCACACACACACACACACACGGCATCCTTGGATAACTCTCGATTCTCTATACGTTGGTGTTGTTCACATTATATGCACTTACACACCGATTGCCAACAAAACACACACACACACGCACACACACATACACACACTGCATCCTTGGATAACTCTCGATTCTCTATACGTTGGTGTTGTTCACATTATATGCACTTACACACCGATTGCCAACAAAACACACACACACACACACACACACGCACACACTCTCGATTCTCTATACGTTGGTGTTATTCACATTATATGCACTTACACACCGATTGCCAACAAAACACACACACACACACACACAATCCCTGGATAACTCTCGATTCTCTATACGTTGGTGTTGTTCACATTATATGCACTTACACACCGATTACTGTAGAATAATAATGTATCTAGAATATTATATAACCATATTTTAAATAAATGTACAATTTATCACTTTGACTCCTAATTTAACATTTTCCCATTTCCCATTTTCCCTGTAAATTCAGTTATGTGATGTTTTTTATAAAACGATTGCAAAACAGGGTGATTTTTGGGAATTTAAGCTTTCAAATAATAGGCCTAGCTATAATGATTAGGCCTACTTAAAACTTGGTTTGAATAAATAGTCTATATTGATGTTTATTAAACACATAAGCTAATTTATTACTCATTTTATAATTTATTTTATTTTGATGGCTGATTGGTTTATGGTTTATGATTTATTTCCAATTAACTTGTCTATAATGAGTTCACTGTATTCATTAAAAGCTGAGCAATGTGTCTGTAGGATCCTCTGATGATAATATTAACGATGTTAAAATAATGTTAAGATCTTTAACCATTTTTTTTTTTTTGCAGAAAAAGCATATGCAGAATTATCTACCATTAATGATAAACTAAATCCTATAAAATCCTCTGCTATTGCAAGATCGGATTTTTTTTGGGGTTTTTTTTGCGTGAGACATTGGATGTGTGGCGTGAGTGCGTGTGAAAGCAGGTTAAAAGTTAGTTGTGAAAGCAACTAAGTTTAAGTTTAACTTGTACATAGCCTATTTCTAAATTCAAAAACTTATATTTAAAACATTCATACAACATAATTTACCCATGAGCTGCATTAAATCTATGTAAATGTGTCTAAACACCACTTCAGATAGAGCTGCTGTGCCACTTCTACAGTGCAAAGATTGATCTTTTGATGCTGATTTAATTAGATTGGTAACAGTCTGGTTGTGTCTTATTGCTCTAACTGAATTTATTGTTTAAATTAACATTTTAAAATCAACTTTTCTATTTTAATTGAAGAAATTGACAAAAGATGATGCATACATTTAATAAGATTAGAAAACATTGCTCTTATAATGGTAAAAATGCCCCTGGACATTCATTTAAAGGGACAAAGATCATCCTGTAATGGGAAAGTTATAATTGGAATGCGTGTTATTGATCAGAAAGTGCTCCTAAATTTTTGACTGTGCTCCTCATTTTTTTTTATTAGGAGCACAAGTGCTCCTCAAGAAAAATGTTAGCGTAGAGCCCTGGCCTTGTATTTCTGTTGGGCAAAACAACAGTTTAATTTTTTTGTATGCTACCTATTTTTGCTGTTTAATAAATTGCGTTTCATCTTACTGTTTATGTTTGATAAAATTAAAGGACAGCGACCTTGAGCTTGTGAAAGGCGCTTTATAAATCAATACTATTATTATTATTAGTAGTAGAGTATTAAAAAGCCTATAAAAGGCCATTTAACGGCAGGTTCCCTCATGTAGTGTGACAACATGCCCCATTAGCACATTAATGGTGGAGATATAAAAAATAAACATAAAAAAATACACAAAAGTGTTGCTTGTAATACTGCGTGCTTGAAAAAAACTTTTATTCTTAGTGTCTACAAACTCTTTGATTTATTGAAAACAACACGCCAAAGCCAAGGCTGCGGGAAAACAACACAAGCGTCTCTATTCAAGCTGGCAGAGTTCCAGACCTTTCAAAGTGGTCCAATGCGAACAAAAAAAAAAAAGTAGGAGAAAAAAAAAAAACCCATCTCTATGGCCCACAAGGCTTTCATGCTACCCTCCATCCATCATATAATGGGAAAACATCCAGACGATTTCATCACGGCCTTCTGAACATTTAAATGGTCCTGAGAAAGTTGGGTTGTAACAGAGCGTTCAAACTCAAGCCCTGGGTGAATCGCCTGCAGAGGTTTGGGAAACTTTATCAATGAGTAGGAGACGTGAATGTTGGCATTATCAGGACCCTCTACTTTTAAAAAACGCTCCCCCGAAAGTTCCTCGATATGCACATAAACCTATGAATGCATTCTAAACTGAGAAAACATATTTGTTCGTTTTAATTTATTGCCTGTTTGTATCAGTCCACCGCAGCAAGAGTCAATCTCAGAGACCTTGACTTGAGGTTAGGAGGAATTTTCTGGCTTTTTGTTTGTTGCACTCAATAGATCTGCTATTTTAAGACAAATTGCAATGTTAGTGAGTCACATCATCTGAAATCAATTGCAAGGTCCCGCAATGTCAATACAGACATGGCTGAAGTGAGGGAACCATTTACAAAAAAAAAAAAAAGAAGGTGAGACCTGTGAACTCAAGTCTGATTCTTAAGAGAATGACTCTTATGATCTGGTTCTTTTAAGTGAATCAAAGAAATATAGTATAACTAGCTAAGTGCGATTCATAAGCTATTGACTCTTACCACTATTGTCAAAGATGATTGATTGACTATTAGCATATAGTTTGGATTGGCGGTATGGTTCTTTTCTGGGCAAGAACTCCCTGCGCATCCGTGCAGCCTAGCATTAGAGGCTCTCCCTGCATCAATAACCCCCCTTAGGGTCAACAGAACAGAACCAACTAGGGGTGTAACGGTACACAAAACTGACGGTTCGGTAGGTACCTCGGTTTTGAAGTCACGGTTCGGTACGCGTTCGGTACAGCAGTTTTACAAAATTGCTTTTTATTTATTTGTATTAAACAGTGGTTTACTGAATAAAAATATGTCTGTCCTTAAATGAAATAAATTATAACAAAGTTTATTGAAGATATTGCTGTAAACTATAGGGAGCCCTTCCTTGCACATTAATATTAAAGGTTAACAACAGAATCCAAACTATTAGCCTAAATTCAGTTGCTATTTATTTTTAGGTATAATAATCAACACTCAAATAACATACGCAAACATGTAAACTTCACATAAGGCAGTTTTTGCAATAACTTCTCTAATTATAAAATTGATTTTTCTCCAATTCGTTGTTGAAATATAGTCATTTATACACATTTTCATGTCAGGTTTATTTAAGCATAGCCTACATGAAATAATCAAGACATCCCTAACAGGTTAAGTAGAATATAATATATAGGCTAATATAGTGCATATATTGAGTGAAAGAGTTGGTTTCTCTAGTGAATAAAATTCTGTGGACACTGAATGACCGCCTGAGGTAAATGTGATGCTACGTGACATTGTTTACAAGCTGTTATATTGAGGTCTTTCCGCCGTTGAAACACTGATTGAGCGATTACGCCACATATGATACGTGACAGTAAGTTGTAATGTATCCTCAACATACCTTAAGATGTTCATTCATGTTTATTCTTTAGGAAGAGATGATCGATCGTGTTCACAGATGATCGCGTTCACTCGCGCGCCGCGCGGCCGCTTGTACTGACGCGCCAGTCACGCCACATTAAAGAGCGAGCGTCAAAAGGGCATTTATCGTTTGAATTTCGTGATAAAATGGACTGAATACTTAATAAGTTTGTGTGGAAACTAGGATTGAAGTGTGTTCCGCGCTTAAAACAAGCCGACTGTTAACTGTTAAAGATTGCATTCGGAAACCGTTCCCTGTACTTTACCAAAATGGTTCGGTACGAAAATGTGTACCGTTACACCCCTAGAACCAACATAATGTATTACAGATGTCATTAATGTCAATATTTAAATGAACAACATAATTCGGGAATCAAAACCTTAAAGCTCAACCAAATGAAGTCCGAATTCTTGAGTGACTGACTCTAATGAGATCAAAACATACCATGACAGGGTTCAGCACCTGATTTGGTGGCGCTGGAGGAAAATTTATCATAGGCTAAAGTTAATTTAATAATAATAAAATTACTATTGTTTTGTATTGTTTTGTTAAAGGGATAGTTCACCCAAAAATGAAAATTCTGTCATCATTTACACACCCTCAAGTTGTTCCAAACCTGCATGAGTTTATTTGTTCTGCTGAACACAAAAGAAGATATTTTGAAGAATGTTTGTAACTAAGCAGATAGAGCAACCATTAACTACCATAGTAGGGAAAAAATACTATGGTAGTCAATGGTTGCTCTATCTGCTTTGTTACAAACATTCTTCACTCTATCAGTGTTCAGCAGAACAAAGAAACTCATACAGGTTTGGAACAACTTGTGGGTGAATAAATGATGACAGAATTTTAATTTTTGGGTGAACTATCCCTAAGTGCAGTAAGTAATAATATTTGTTTATTGGAAATTTAACAGTGAAGCACTGAGCTTAAATTGATATGCAGATAAAATGAACTTTTAATTGATGTGCAAAAACCAAAATAATTGAAATATTCTACTCTTATTAAATGTATCATTGTTCTTCTATAGTCTCACACTGAACTGACTGACAGCTTCAGTGATTATAAAAAGAGCACTCTTTACTATTTGTGCAATTCAGTCACAATTCAAAAAGTTGAATAAATAAGATTTACATTGATGTATGGTTTGTTAGGATAGGACAATATTTAGCCAATATACAACTTTTTTAAAATCTGGAATCTGAGGGTGCAAAAAAACAAAAAACAAAAAACAAAAAGCCTTTAAAGTTGTCTAAATGAAGTCCTTAGCAATGCATATTACTACTAATAATATGTTTGATATGTTTACGGTAGGACATTTACTAAATATCTTCATGGAACATGATCTTTAATTAATATCCTAATGATTTTGGCATTAAAGAAAAATCTATAATTTTGACCCATACAATGTATTGTTGGTAGACTTATGACCGGTTTTGTGCTCCAGGGTCAGATATTAGGAGAGGGGAGTGGAAATGTATCTCCTATGCTGCCATCTACTAGTTATAGTGCTAATTTCATTTCTTTTTAAAAGTAAAAATTGCTTGTTTG
Organism: Romanogobio albipinnatus; assembly: GCA_023566225.1. Lineage (NCBI taxonomy): Eukaryota > Metazoa > Chordata > Actinopteri > Cypriniformes > Gobionidae > Romanogobio > Romanogobio albipinnatus. Next base: position 5,537,943 of record CM042261.1, on the reverse strand, counting down.
CCACAAATGTTAGTTTTCCTACAGGTTTAAACTTTTAGTTTTACAAATCATCACATTAAAAATAAATAACATTAAAATGGGATAATATTTAGAGCTTTGAAGTGCTGGAAAGTGTGAAGCCCTTGAAATCCCTCGAAAAGTGCTTGAATTTCACTCTCAAAAGGTTGTACGAACCCTGAGATGAATAATGCAAAAAACAAAAAAACCATTTGGCTATTTCTGCTACAATACCATGTGGTGTTACTACATTAAATCCATGGTGAGTGATGGTGATTTGTGACTGAAACCCCTGACCTTCGTTCACGGCTCAATGTTTCTCCTGGTTTCCACGTCAGCTCTGTTTGATCTGATATCTGTGGTTTATAACAGAGAATCCTGCTCTGAACGCTTCCCACTAGATCTAGCAGTATCGATGTTATTAATTCTGTGGCTTTCTCACTGGATCTCCCAGTACTGTCCAGTAACGGTGTGACCTCTAACAAAATCTAGTAGCACCAGCGGGAAAAAAGGTCGCAAAATGAAACTATGTGGTCGCAGTCTGGAGCCCTGCAAGAGATTGAGCGAATTAAAAATTTCGTCATGTGTCTCATTTTTGATTTAACCCTTTACCTGTCACCCCCCTTTTTGAGCATTTCGTGAAAATGCACTACCCAAACTTAAATGGTTGTAATTCATGAACCCTTTGGACTAAAGACTTATGGTTGGTCTCTTTTAAAAGAAGACACTTGGCAGATTATTGCTGAAGTGGAAAAAAAATATAGAATTAAATTATATAAAAGTTATTGAAATTTAAGTTTATTGTTATAAAAATATAATAAAAAAATATTATTTATTTTATTAAAAAATATATAAATTAATATAGGTTTCAGCCTAAAAAAGACAGAAAGTCAAAGCCAAAATTCTAACCAAGTTGTGTTCAAAATTTTAGGTCAAAAACTCATAAAATGCGTTTTCTGTAAGACTTTTAGCTGCATAACCTCCAAAAATCCACTAGGGGTTAGACACACCATATTGGTGATTCCTAAAGATTGATCTGGCAGATATTCTCTATATATAATATTATTTTCTGAATATTTTTGGCTAAATACTAGAATCAATGTTTATGTTATGACCTTTTAGCATGAAAATCAAAGTTTGAATGATTAAAAGTGTGGTTGTTGACTTTTTGTTACAAAGGTGAAAACTCCTGAAATGATACAGATTTTTTGATGCACACTCTTGTCACTCTTGTCATATATTAATCCATTACTCTTCCAAAATATATATTTTCTGCAAAATCATCAACAAATATGTATTCTTGAGCCTTAGACCTTTCCAATGATATATAGTTTGTCATGACTAGATTAGGATTTAATAGTAATATAGTGAAGTAAATGTAGAATGCCTGTATACGGGCAAGTGACAGTTAATCCGCATTTCTACAAATGTATTCAAACATTTATTTTTCAAACTCAAATGAATCATTAAGACCAATCAGAATCTTCTGATTCCTTATGATCACTCCATTATCTGTCCTCCACTGAATTCTCCACCCTACACAAGTAACATCTCTCTCTTCCTCTCTCTCACACACATTCACATATTTATACACTGATTATCTCCCTACACACATTCACACGCTCATATTGACTTCCCTCAACGTAGCTCGTGCGGGGGTGCATCTCAAAACGTTGGAATTAAACTGAAGTGTGGCTATAAAATCCACAAGAGCAATAAACCAGACACTCTTCACCTTTATACACACATAACTAACAAAGCCTATCATGCAGTTCCCTATAAAAGCACAAGGGCTTTGCGAGGAAGAAGGGATGGATAGGGAGGTGTTTGTAGGGGGGCAAGGCCACAATAATGTGCAAAAAAGGACAAGGGAGGAGGCCAGGAGCAAACGCACAGAAGGCCAGGAGAGACAGGGCAGTCAAAGGATCGGACGTGCATGCACTCTCTCTCTCTCTCTCTCTCTCTCTCTCTCTGATAGAGTGACAGCATCACCACAGGCCCTGTACAAGAAGCTGAGCCGAGTCACGGCAGAATACTAATGCCAACCTGTGGACCACAGTCAGGGCTCGACAATAAGGACTGCTCAATGGCCAGGGCCAGAAAATATGACGCACAGGACAGTCGACAGAACTGTATCGTCACAAGAGTTTATCATTTGCACGTGCTTTAAAGCCATGCCAATTTAAATGTTAGTGTGAAAATTTTCAAATAAGCACCATGTCAGTCCAAAGGGAATTATTCTCTATATCAGTGTCACTGTTTCACTGTTCCCTGAAACGCCTCCATTGTAGTCTTGAGTTTTCTTCCAGGAATGAATACGTCACAATATTCCTTATTTAAAAAATTAGTGCATATGCAAAATAAAGGGACAGGGCCTGAAAAAGAAACTCACGATTATGGTAAGGAGTGGGACATTTCCCAAACACACTCAAAGCGCTTGAACAATCACAACACACTGATCCAGTTGACCAATCAGAGCACATTGTGCTTTTCAGAGGGAGGGGCTTCATAGATACAGGAACTAAACAGACTGGGAAGAGAGGAGCTGCTACTATAACAAATATGTGAAAAATAAGGTGTTTTTTGAACACTGAAGCATGAAAACCCAGATTTCACTTTGGCAAGCAAGTGGTACATCAACTACCAAAAGGCTTGATCATACACAATTGAATCTCAATGGCTTCATGTGCTCAAAAGCGATAGATTCGATTTAAACTAGTAAAAAATAGCCGTATTTTCTTTGCAAAAAGTGTACATAGTAGTTAGATGCTATTTATACTTACAATATAAATAGTAACAGATACTATTGCCACCTCAGTGTTGTTGTACATTAAACGGTATGCAATAATAACATAAATGATTATATTTATTAAAATTATTAAATGGATGCCACCTTATTGGGACAATAAAAGCCCTCCATACACCCCTAACCCTAAACGATAAACACTTTATTATTAAACTGGTTAGACACTTTATTTCCACTTTCCGAATATTGTCCTCATTTTTATTGAAAATAAATGCCTTTCTGATCTGAAAGGAGAAGAGCGAGTTCAGCAAAAGGCAGATTCTTGCGTCAAAACTTTCTGCCATGTGCCTTACCTCTACACTATTGCTACTGTTGGCAGTCCAGTGTCTTACGTAATTTTGTCTGGCCCAACCAAACGTCAGCGGGCGGAGTTAGTGTAAATAGCCTCTGCCAAAAGGGCGGGCTATTTGGACTTAGTGTAAATACACCCACGTTTAAATAATAAAGCGCCCCTATTATGGCTTTTAAAAGGTTGCTATTTTTGTTTTGGGAGTGCCCAACAACAGGTTTACATGCATGCAAGGTCAAAAAACACTTTCATTGTCTTATAATATGCATTTATTTTTACCTTATTTGCTCAACGACTTCCAAAGGATTCACTCAACGATTCATTTTTTCAAACCCCTCCGTCTGCGGTGATTGGTCAGATGACCCAGTCAGTTGTGATTGGTCAGGTGACCCAGTCAGTTGTGATTGGTTATATGACCCAGTCAGTTGTGATTGGCCAGGTGACCCAGTCAGTTGTGATTGGTCAGGTGACCCAGTCAGTTGTGATTGGTCAGGTGACCCAGTCAGTTGTGATTGTTGTGATTGGTCAGGTGACCCAGTCAGTTGTGATTGGTCAGGTGACCCAGTCAGTTGTGATTGGTCAGGTGACCCAGTCAGTTGTGATTGGTCAGGTGACCCAGTCAGTTGTGATTGTTGTGATTGGTCAGGTGACCCAGTCAGTTGTGATTGGTCAGATGACCCAGTCAGTTGTGATTGGCCAGGTGACCCAGTCAGTTGTGATTGGTCAGGTGACCCAGTCAGTTGTGATTGGTCAGATTACCCTGTCAGTTGTGATTGGCCAGGTGACCCAGTCAGTTGTGATTGGACAGGTGACCCAGTCAGTTGTGATTGGTCAGGTGACCCAGTCAGTTGTGATTGGCCAGGTGACCCAGTCAGTTGTGATTGGCCAGGTGACCCAGTCAGTTGTGATTGGTCAGATTACCCTGTCAGTTGTGATTGGTCAGGTGACCCAGTCAGTTGTTATTGGTCAGGTAACCCAGTCAGTTGTGATTGGCATACTGCGTGTAGCGTATGTCAGAAACTGAACGCCTATCACCATTGCTGGATTATGGCTTGTCAAGTGTTGAAAATGTTATACAGTGTATGAACAGATATGGCATTCATTTTGCCTTACCAATTCGAGCCAGAGTCTGACAAGGAGAGTTGCTGATGAACCAGAAAGTCAATCGCAAACATGTCTGGAGCAGGATCTTTCTCAATGGTAAGTGTCAATGTAGTTTACGGCACTTCAGGCAGACTCGGAGGAAGAATGTCTGAGAAGTGACGTGCTGTAATCTGATTGATCTTGCTGTCTGTTGCCACTTGTTAGTTCAGTGCAACGAGTCACAGACTAATTAATTGCCAATTTTATTTAGGTGCACGTGTGGGAATTGTATCAAAAAGCCAAGCAAGGCTGAAAATGCAGGCAATGTGCTAATGTTTGGTCTTGACGTCACAACGAAAAGGCTTGGGATTAATTTTAAAAGCGATTTGTTTAATTGACTCTTACTTTTGAGTGACAATAACTATATATACGGTGCACTTTCAGATTTAAAACTTTGCAGGATGTTTTCATTCACTTAGAGCTATGATACACACTACATGGAAGGTATTTTCAAAAATCCATAATAGGGGCACTTTAAAGAAGACGCAAAAGAGAACTCAATTCTTCACTCGTGCGCTGTGCACATCCGACGTACACCCAGAAAGCCAAATTGATCTTGTAACACCTAAATGTTATAGAATATAAAAGGCAATATGACATTGTCAAGCATACTTTTTTGCTCTTACCTTGTTTAGGTTGCTGGCTGTGATGATCCACACACACTGGGAGTTGCTCTCATACTGAATGGGGAAGTTCGGTGAGGTGAAAGTCCCTGACGGACCTTGAAGATTTGATCCACACGTTTTCACTGTGTAAAGGAAAAGAGAGAAAACAGTGAGAAAAACAATCAGGAATGTGCCGTTTCCCTTCAAAAACTGTCAAAGTCTAATTGGTTTCAGCTGTGGTCAGACGCCACTTGATGTTTTCTACTATTGATTTGATAATTAGGAGGGAGGAAAAAACACAGCGACCCCACCATCTCGAGGGATCGAGTTTCACTTACCACTCGTAATGTTTTTTGCAGGATTTGCATGGCTCATATTGGAATATAAGCCACAAGCCTCCACCAGTCATCCATGACCGTCTTAATTTGTCAACGATTAGCAATCCAATCAAATCCTCAGATGACTAACTTCATGCCGGCTAAACGAGTTAATTCGAAGCAGGCTTAGCCAAACACACTTGGGCCTGATTCGTCATCTTAATATAGAAACGTCAGTTATAATTTGCTAAGTAGACACGCTCTGGTGTTTCTCTCCCAAAGCCAGTGACAGTGATATCTTAAAATTGACGACTGCAGGTTTACGCCTTCTCAAATCCAGCCTCTTGTATTTTTGCCACATTTATCATGGTTGATGTCAAAGTGACAGGGCTTTGATGAAAAGACAAGGAGGCATTATCTTCAACGGCAGCAGGTTTCACTATCAACTCCTGACATCTTGATTGCTTTTGGAAATGAATAACTCATTATCCCAGGCAAGCGCAGGGGAACCACGAGGCTCCTTCAGGCCCAAACGCGCTCTTTTTCCTCTGAAAGTCATTCTCTCGTCAAGGGGCTCCTAATTAGAGAAGTATCCTGTGACAAGCCCTCTTCAGTCTGGCATCCGTAATAAACTTTAGCTTGAAATGTTGAAGTGCTTGTGTAAAACACCTATCAACAGCCATAAGGGAGGAATAGCCTACAATAAACCTATGTGCAGCCAGGGAGAGCTGAGGGTAGTGTGTTTGTGTCTGCGTTGTATTAAAGGGCTCCTGTTATGCCTTTTCACTTTTTCAACTTTCTTTACAATGTTGCTGTTTGAGCGTGAAGAAGGTCACTCCAGCGGGAGTTATTCTCTATATCTGTGTGAGTGTTTCTGAACTCCCTGAAACGCCTCCATTGCAGTCTTGAGTTTTCTTCCGAGACCAAACACGTCACTTTAATGCTAAATAAAGGGACGGGGCCTGGTTGAGTTAGTTAACAGTGTGGCCCTTTCCCAAATGGCACACCTCATGCGCACTTTCGGTCTTGTGGACTTAAAATGGCCACTGCGTGCACGTGTCCGTTAAGTCCACGAGACCGCAGGGTGTCCCATTTATCATTTTAGGTCTCAGAAGGGTGCTCGCAAGCGCCTCCTTTGTGGTCGATATGCGCCCTCGATATGCACTTCTGCCAAGCCTGTGCTGGTGCGGGTTACGCATCTGACTTTTTCCCGGCAGTCAAATCGGCGTTACGTCTTGAAAGTGAGGACTCAAAGGAAGACCGTGAGGTTTTAGGGTGCCATTTGGCACAGGGCCCTGTGTTGTAACTGGCGGTTATTGGAAGGTGCGGGGCATTTCCCAAATATGGAAGAGCTTGATCAATCACAACACACTGCTCCTACGGACCAATCAAAGCCATTGTGCTTTTCAGAAGGAGGGGCTTCATAGAGACAGGAACTATACAGAGCGTTTCTGACAAAGGCCCTGTCCCAAATGGCACCCTAAACCCTCACGGTCTTCCTCTGAGTCCGCACTTTCGCAACGTAACGCCGCTTTGACTGCTGGGGAAAAGTCCACTGCGTAACCCACACCAGTGCAGGCTCAGAAGTGCGTATCGAGGGCGCATATCGAACTCAAAGGAGGCGCTTGCGAGCACCCTTCTGAGACCTAAAATGACAAATGGGACACCCGGCGGTCTCGTGGACTTATCGGACACGCGCACGCAGCGGCCATTGTAAGTCCACAAGACCGAGAGTGCACATGAAGTGTGCCATTTGGGACAGGGCCAGACTGGGAAGAGAGAAGCTGCAACAATGGAGAATATGGGAAAAATAAGGTGTTTTTTGAACATTGAGTGAAGCACGAAAACCCAGATTTCACTTTGGACAGCAAGTGGTGCATCAATTACCAAACGTGTTCATCATACAAAACTGAAACTCAATGGCTTCATGCTCTCGACAGCCAATAATTCACTGCACTAAAAACATTGTGGTTGGCACAAATCATATTTATCCCTGTTGAAAGCGATCTCTTATTTAATGTAGTCTGAGTCACATATATTTTCAAAGAATATGTGGCTAACAAAGCATGTCCCCCCCCCCCCCCCCCCCTAGATTAAATAATTGTCTACTAAATAAAGCAAATTATTTAAATATATGGATTTTTTTTAACCTTTTTAACGGAATAAAGCACAGCATATCTTTTTTTTCCAGCATAATATTAAATAAACATATTTTACTATACAGTATTTTGCTGCTGACTGTGGCTGTCAAAAGAATAACATAATTGTGCTTATAATTAATGTTAGTTTCATTGTATTAAATGAATTTAACATTGTTTCCCTGGCTGTCAATGACCCCATCAGAAAACACGAGCCACCAGTTGCAAAGGTCTGTTCTAGCAAGGCTTTTCAATGACCTCTAATTTCACATAATAACAAATGAACCTGTTTAATCACTATATGCTTTTTAAAAAAAAACTAAATGAAAGGGAGTGCAAATCTAGGATCGTCAGGTGCCGGGCCTATTAAATGGATCAACAGAAATTTATGATTAACTCAGCGTACCCCTGGGGTGTCAAAACAATATATATTTATGGATCTAGGCAATTTTCTGCATGATTTCATTTTGCATCCTCTCAATTAGTTTGTGCAGCCTGTAGCTGCAGGAACAAACAGGCACCCAAGTGACATGAATGTAGTGATTTAGTCGAGAGCTAAAAGGTTAGGGACCTGCTGAGAGAGTCACACACAAACTGTGTGTGTGTGAGAGAGAGAGAGAGAGAGAGAGAGAGAGAGAGAGAGAGAGAGAGAGAGCGAGAGACGAAATTGGAGGCGTGGACACATGCAGAAACACACTTCTCAATCTCATCCATACTGAGTGGGTTCTGGAGTGAGATGGTGGTTTTCTTAAGCCTGCGCAGTAGGTGGTCATGTTCTCTGAGCACACAGACCCCCGACGAAGGCGGCAGCTGTCCAGAACGCTGCAGGCTCTCCTTAACACAAATCTGACACAGCTTGCAAGTTACTTGAGCATCACAGGATGATTTCTGTCCCTGGCTACAAGTTATTTGAGGCAACACCCATCACTCTTTCTCTCCTCTCTCAGCAGAGAGCGCAGTTTTTGTTCAATATTTAATTTATGCACATTCATTTTAGTCAATTTTACTATGATATGAACTGAATATAATTAAATCTGACAGTTAGTTAAACAATATGTGAAAAATGTACCAGACAAAACGTTTAAGCGAATTTGACAATCTTGTATCCGCCATGGTTTTGTTTTCATAATACATTTTTACATTAAACATAGCAAGTCTCTTCCTGTCACTTTTCATATAGATTGCACAAACTAACTGAGAAGATGCTACATGAAATCAATACATCAATTCAATATATATATATATATATATATATATATATATATATATATATATATATATATATAATATATATATATATATATATATATATATATATATATATATATAATATATATATATAATATATATATATATATATATATATATATATATATATATATATATATATATATATATATATATATATATATATATATATAATATATATATGAAGAATGTGAAGTGTTTGATGTCTTTATTCAATCTCTGTATTTCCTACGTGTTGGATATTAATATTTAAAATATATCATTTTTAATGTTGCTTGTACATTCATTTGGAGATTACCTGTGAAATTATTACAATATAAAATACTTTAATGTTAGGTGCGATTAATCGTGATTAATTACAGAAAAAAAAGTTAGATTAATTAGTGAATTTGTTATATTTTAAGCGATTGACAGCACTAATATATCAATCAGGCATGACAGGTGAAGTGAATCACACTGATTATCTCTTCATCACGGCACCTGTTAGTGGGTGGGATATATTAGGCAGCAAGTGAACATTTTGTCCTCAAAGTTGATGTGTTGGAAGCAGGAAAAATGGGCAAGCGTAAGGATTTAAGTGAGTTTGACAAGGGCGACTGGGTCAGAGCATCTCCAAAACTGCAGCTCTTGTGGGGTGTTCCTGGCCTGCAGTGGTCAGTCTCTATCAAAAGTGCTCCAAGGAAGGAACAGTGGAGAACCGGCGACAGGGTCATGGGCGGCCGAGGCTCATTGATGCACGTGGGGAGCGAAGGCTGGCCCGTGTGGTCCGATCAAACAGACGAGCTACTGGAGCTCAAACTGCTCAAGAAGTTAATGCTGGTTCTGATAGAAAGGTGTCTGAATACAAAGTGCATCTCAGTTTGTTGCGTATGGGGCGGCATAGCCGCTGACCAGTCAGAGCGCCCCCCTGTCCTGCTGACCCCTGTCCACCGCCCAAAGCACCAACAGTGGCACGTGAGCATCAGAACTGGACCACGGAGCAATGGAAGGAGGTGGCCTGGTCTGATGAATCACGTTTTCTTTTACATCACGTGTAAAAGAAAACGTTATCTCACTATTAATGTCTCTTTGTCCTTCCCACTTTGTGGGAAATGCGATACTAAGAGCTACAACACCGACGCAGAGCACACAGCTGCTGTTATTCCTGTCGTCAGTGTTGCTGTACTCTTCTTACATACTGGTGACAACGACTTATGGACAAGCTGGCGATTTAAGAGCTCAGGGAAGCGGTCCAGAAATCTACATCAGTTCTCACAATGACGTATATCTGTGCATGCTTGTGCCTTCCCTGACAGCTCAATTACGGCCTGCTAAATGAACGGCCTTGGCTTGTTTCTCTCGCCTGTAGCAAAGCAGCCAGAGAAATTATCTATAAAATTAAAGGACAGGACGAGCAAACAATTCATTACTTGGCCAACTATAACATGTCACTTTTTATCCCACCTTCACAAAACAACAACTGGAACGAGTAAGGGTGACATTTGTTTACAATCGAAGCCAAAGGAAAAAAAAAAAAGATATCATAGGATACAGATTCACATCTGAATTTCCACTGTACAAGAAGGCTGAGTTTAAGCAACACTACACAAGCCATTGTGCAATACTGTTTTTATGAAACAGAAGAAGTTAATATTGAGTAACTAACATTTTAGATACAATATTGGCAGTTAATCTGTCTATTTGTGGTGCGCCAACACAGATTGGCACTTTACTATCCCATGAGGCCACGGGAGAGGATTTGTGAATGTCAGTGACTCTAGTAGGTCACATAACAATGGCAACATTACGAATGTAGTACACACATTCATACTTTTAAAGGGGTCATGCATTTAGAAATCAAATTTTCCTTGCGCTTTTGACATAGAAGAGGTCATCTTACTATAAGAAGATTCTGTACGTTTCAGAACTGAAAACTCCCAAAAACAGCCTTGTGGCGAGGTTGACAAGCGAGAGACATGGGAGGAGCGAGAGTTGAGCGTCAGTTGCGAGGCACACCGGTCTCGAGTCCTCTCATGAGGGAGCACGGTGGCATATACGGACGAGCGACACCAGTGAAGGACGAGAGAGGACCAGGCCTGGATTTTATGTTGTGTTTTGTTTATGTTTTGGTATGTGTGTGTGCGTGGCAGTTGTCCGTGAGGGGCTGTCGCTTTTACTTTCATTTGGTTCATTTATTTGATTGAAGTCTTTTAAAAGTTCCCGCCTCCTTCTTCCCTGAACATACAAAATACGTTACAAGCTTTTATTGTAACCAGGCTCAGCAAACAACTTATTATAGAATGTGCCTATCTATGATGGTGAAAGACCGCCTCTGCAGAAGAAGATCAACGCCTACTTCATCATTGCAACTTTGGCCCCGCCCCCTGGTGTGTTAGTGAGATGATGAGGATAGAGAAATGGACTAAAAATAACATCACCTTCCAAAGGATCCTAATGCTAGGAATGTGCTTATTTATTTTCAACAATGTGAATGTCTCAGTTGAGCATTATTTATTTGTATTCGCTACATTTCACTGTGGATTTTTTGGGAAATCAGTCGCAATTTCGGCGCAGGCTTTGCAAACAGACTTTTACGACATGGACCCGACAGTAATGCCACAAATGTAAGTAACTGTGTTAATTCTAATGCCTGATCTGTGACCAGTGTTTTCTCCCAAAAATCTCCTGTAATAATCAACAAATCTCTTACGTTGTGTTTGCACTGTTAGTTATGATGAAAGCATTCAAGTTGCAATGACGAGATCGCAGCATTCATGCGCTCAACATGTCTGTGATCGGCTACAATGATCATCACTGCAACCCATCATGCTACCATCTAAATATAATGCTTTATATCTAAATATAATGCTATAATCAACACTTTTCACCATTAGTTAACCTTGAGAGCTGTAATAACAAAAACAGGCTAAAAGTTTTCAAAAGAGTTCCATATACAATACTCAGCTATTTCATATGCAAAGATGTCAGCCAATCACAGCAGGTTCGTTTACACTGAAGTCTCACAGCAGCCAATCACAGCAGTGGGCGTTTACACTGAAGTCTCACTGAAGCAGACACGCCCCTTCAAACAGAGCGTTCAAAATCAGAGGCTCAAATCAGGGTAGGAAAAATGCCTTTTATTTGTAAAATATGACAATTTTTTTATGCAAAAAGTATGCTAACATTATAAGTGCACCACAGGAAACATTATAAAACAATAAAACAATGAAATTCATGACCCCTTTAAGAACAGTTGCGAAGTAATTCATTATTCCAAAGAGGTACCTACTCCTTTTACCTACTACCTTGCTCCTGTTAATAAGCGAATGGGTTGCACGAATCACTCAGCAAATCATTTATTTAAAAAGAGCCACTTGTCGCCACCTACTGGCATAAGTATGTAACCTGCAAAGAGTTCACAATCCACACCACGCTGTCGAATGTATACGTATATACCGCAAAGTCCAACAAAAATTCAAAGGACCAGATAACAGTTGAATTTCCACAGTTAATTAAAAATAAATTTGACCTTCTTTTCTTTCCTCTTTGGTTTAAAAGCACATTAGCCTGACTGCCTGCTGTGATTCTTACATTATCGGATCGTTTAATAAAGAACATTGCCGAGGTTTGGCATCCGGAAAAGCTTCTAGTTCTAAGTATCAAGATAACTGAACAAAATGCATCCCTTGTATATGCAGCCCTGTTTGCCGTTTTACACTTCCTGACTCTGAAGCCGACCTCTACAGGGAAAACGGGCCAAGTCAGCAGCAAGCATAAAGATTAGGAGACTCCGAGACATTGGAACAGGCTGAACAAAAAAACAATTGCCACCCAGAATGATCAATTACATCATTAAACCTCCAACCCTGTTCCAAACCTTTATTTTCCTGCATGCTGTAGCCTTAAAGCCACAAAACTCACAGTACACACATCCAAACACGCAATAATAGTCCATCTTAGAAACAATATCACCAATTTACGGGTCCTTGTCCTTCTACATCAAAGCCAATTGCCTGGTCTTATTTCAAAAGTCAAGAATTACTAAACATCGTTCGGGAGCAATTGACTCAACACACTTGAGTTTTTTAAAAGGGCCACCTGTGCCCAGTAAATCTTTTTCTATCCACGGAGAAAATGAGCACAAAAATGAACTGCTAAGACATACTGTATCACCAGTAATTTCCCAAGCTAGCCACTAGGGGTCGCACTGTCTAGGTTCTGCTCTATAATACCTGCAGCGTATGTTAGCATTCACTTTCATATCAATAGCAGTCGCCTGGCAAGTGTAGAGCTTTCTGGCAGAGCTTTTTGCTCATAGGTACTCTCTGTTCCAGACTGAAGTTTTTGAGCCAATAGGCTGAGCCGCAAATCCTAATGTGCCTGCTCTGGAATTGGAGGAAAATTAAGGCCTGACTGGCTGAGGGAACAACAAACCCTTTCATTAGCGGCTTTCCACAGCTGTGACAGAAATGGAACAAATACAAAGCCATGCACGTGTTTTAAGAGCAGTTGGTCACTGGGAAATAAGCTACTGTAATATAATTGTACCGTAAATACATAGGCGGGGGACATAGTACAGTGACCATATGACAGTTTAATATCTCCCTTATATTATCCAGTTTATTATTTCATCTGCTCTTGTTAAAAAACATGCAACATAAACTAAAATATTATGTCAATAAAAATCATTTATGAACGTTGTCGTTTAGAATAATTATAATTTTACATGCATAGTAATCCTGCCGCTCAACAAAGCCTCTGTACAGGTCAAAACATGAATGCAGGCAAATACATGACAATATTCATAAAAGGAAATTATGTAAATTACACTGCATGGAACGGCATCGTTTGTGCTAATAGCGGTGCAGTTTTACAACGCTCCCACCCCTGCGCAACTGGGATTTTAGTCACTTCTGCTGTTAAAAGACCATGCAAGCTGCTAACTAACAGATTGGAGACTACAATAATAGCAAGATGCTCTTGTTTTAAATAAACACTAAACACAGAGACGAGAATTAACTTAAAGGGTTAGTTCGCCCAAAAATGAAAATTAGCCGATGATTTACTCACCCTCAAGTCATCCGAGGTGTATATGACATTCTTCTTTCAGACAAATAAAAGTTATATTAAAAATTTTCTGGCTAATCCAAGCATTATAATGGCAGTAATAGTTGCTCGGTTTTTGAAGTCCATAAAAAAATGCATCTGTCCGTCAAATAATGTGCTCCATGCGCCTCCGGGGTGTTAATAAAGGCCTTCTGAAGCGAATCGATGCGTTTGTGTAAGAAAAATATCATTTAAAAATGTTTTTCATTTTCTTCTGTGGCTCTGCATCATCCGTCCCCGCGCCATCACTTCCGGCGAATAAGCAAAATACCTGCACTATCATAGATATATACATAGATTCCTCGTTAGTGCCTGCGCGGATCGGTCGAATGAGGCATCTACATATATATATCTTTGATTGCGCTAGTATTTTGACCTTATTCGCTGTAAGTTATGGCGCTGGGAATACTAGATGACATTCGTCTGATAAGAGGTAAAAAATAACATAAAAACTGTTGGGTTTCTCGCAGAAACCGATCGTTTCGTGTCTTAAGACTAAGGATGCACCGAATCCAGATTTTTGGGGTTCGGCCGAATACCGAATCCACTGGTTAAGATTCTGCCGAATCCGAAACCAAATACCGAATCCTACTCCCATCCTCAGTCCATTATCACAGTAAACACATTAATGAAGTAAACAACGTCTACAGCAGTGCTAATGATGCTCATATTGCAAAATATGCTATGCGGTATTAAAATGAGACTTAACTGAGACTTGTTACAGCACTTACGTACTGTTACATACTGTTGCCCTTGACTGTTCTAGCTGCTTCTATTGCTCTCATTTGTAAGTCGCTTTGGATAAAAGCGTCTGCTAAATGACTAAATGTAAATGTAAATGTAAAATACAGCAGTAGTACCAGCTCCTGACTGGTGGAGCGCAAATGAAAGGCGCTTCTCGAGGCTGGCCGCTCTAGCGAGGTGTTATCTCTGTATTCCCGGGGCATCAGTGCCATCTGAAGCCTTGTTTAAGGCTTTTCGTAGTGTGGTTTTGGTCATGGGCGTCGGAAGCAAAAAAAATGTGGGTGGGTCCTCAGAATTTTTTTTACTGGAGTAGATGCCAATTACATTAAGTACAAATACGTATATCGCTTTGCTTGCTAAACGTATAGTTCGGAAGACAAAATTACGGAAATCGCCATATCAGTGAGAGCGGCAGTAGTGTAGGGGTAAGATACCTGGCATCAAGTTTTGACACAAATCGACCCGCGGTTCGAGTCCGCCTTTCGCCGAGCTCAATCTTCTCCCTTTTCCCTTCACATATCAGATCGGAAAGGCATTTATTTTCAATAAAAATGAAGAAAATATTAGAAAAGTGGAAATAAAGCATGTGTTTAAAAATAAGTGTTCGATTAGGGGTAGGTAAACAGACATATGCTGAATGTTAGAGACTATAAAAGTGAGTGGGTCCAATATCATTGATCGTAAAAAGTGGGTGGGTCTTGTCCCACCCCCATACAATGGTTCCGACGCCCATGGTTTTGGTCAAGTTTACTAAAGTAAACATTGTCATGCATGTTCTTCTCGCCGCTGTTTCCTGATTGTTTATAGAACAATTACCCCGAGTCACCCTTTGTTGTTTCAAAGAATAGCACAATGCAGTCAGAAGAGGCTCGCGCTACGGAGACAGACTTTTACTGGAAAATAATGGCATAAATAGCAAAACATATACTGATTAGTTTGTCATTTCAACTCGTTCATGTCATTCATGCAGTTTCATCAGAACTTCATGTTAGCCGATGATTTGACAAGCTTACATTGCAAATTGAACATGAAGCTCGACTTGAATCACCTTTTGACTGAAAGTACTACCAAACAACACATTTTCGTACTACCAAACAACACATTTTCTATTATTGTTCCATTTTCACTTTCTCACAGCCAGCTGCAGTCGAACGGTCCAGCTAGTAAAGTGAAGTGACGTGACATGTGGCCAAGTATAATGACCCATACTTGGAATTTGTGCTCTGCATTTAACCCATCCAAGTGCGCACACACACAGTAGTGAACACACACACGGAGCAGTGGGCAGCCATATTGCTGCGGCGCCCGGGGAGCAGCTGGGGGTTTGCTCAAGGGTCTCACCTCAGTCGTGGTGGAACGCAAATGAAAGGCGCTTCTCGAGGCTGGCCACTCTAGCGAGGCGTTATCTCTGTATTCCCGCGGCATCAGTGCTATCTGAAGCCTTGTTTAAGGCTTGAGGGTGGAGGAGGGCGCTGGTTATTCACTCCCCCCACAGACAATTCCTGCCGGACCTGAGACTCAAACCCGCAACCTTCCGGTTACAAGTCCAACTCTCTAACCATTAGGCCACGACTGCCCCTGTAAATACGTTATCATAATCAAAGGCGGTGTCATTACGTTCGACCAGCGGAGGCGCGTAGTGCAAGTATAGGGTTCGGGTTCGGTGGAAAAATTCTAAGGTTCGGCAGAAACCTGAACCCCGTCAAAAAGCCCGATATTCGGCCGCAACCGAATCCTGGATTCGGTGCATCCCTACTTAAGACATCAATGTGTCGCCACAAGCCGCATGGTTCAATAAGGATTTATATGTCTATGTGTTTTTACTCTCATTGCTCTCATACTCTAAAATATCCCCATTGACATGCATTATACGACTATCACACTGCAACGGTTGGAGTTAAAAATCTTCATTTGTGTTCTACTAAAGAAACAAACACACCTACATCTTGGATGCCCTGGGGGTAAGCAGATAAACATAAACATTTAGTTTTTGGGTGAACTATCCCTTTAATAAAGGCCTTCTAAAGTAGAAGCGATGTGTTTATGTAAGAAAAATATGCATATTTAAAACTTTATAAAGTAAAATATCTAGCTTCCAGTAGTGGAGCAACAATCACTGCCATTATAAAGCTTGGAAGAGCCAGGACATTTTGAATATAATTTTGATTTTATTCGTCTGAAAGAAGAATGTCATATACACACTTGAGGGTGAGTAAATCATGGGCTAATTTTCATTTTTAAGTGAACTAACCCTTTAACGCTATAGCTACATTAAAGGTGGGGTAAGTGGTATTTCAAAACAGCTTTAGAAAAGTCTCTCGGGCTGAGTACAAAAACAAAAAAAGCGCTCAGTGCATTATTAAAAAAGACACGACAGGACGGACATTAGCCGAGCGAGAGAAAGAGAGAGATGGCAGATAAAAAAAAAAAAAATGTGGAAGATGTCTGTGGAACAAAAGAAGACTTATGATCAGGCAAGAAGTATCAGCTTTCCAGCGCTGGAGAGAACTCAAGGAGCGAAGGCCGATGTGGCTTTATTTCTTCTCGATAGGCGAGTGACATTGATTTTGTTTTGCGCCATAGTCGTTTGCCTGTGTGGGGCAGAGCTATGAAAATAGGGCCGTGTTTGTTTTGGGGATTTGAAATCAACATCGGTTACCAAAAAGCACTTACCCCACCTTTAATTATTGATAAGTGTTTAAAATAAGCTAATAATAATAGCGAAACATCCCATGATCCCTAAATGCTGATGAAAGTATTTGAGTCACTCCACTTCATTTTGAGCTATAATTAAAGTGTCCTCCTGAATGGTGGAGACAGTCCAATTCCTGTTTGTTTGCCCGGGGCAGCCAACTGACACTTAAAGCCATTAGGGCTGTGAAAAGCTAGAAGTCACTGCCGGCATGCAAATCCTGCTCTGAATTTTTGTAGTTGCCATGGCAATACTATCAGATCCAGAGTTAAAAAAAAGTTGATTAGTAAGCTTGTCACGAGACAACTGCAAACACTCCTGAAATTAATTAATATTACTCCTTCTAACCTAGCCCTTCTAGCTATAATTAATCCTACTAAGTATTCAGACCAAACATCTCTCCTCGATGGCTGACCCAAATTCATAATGCTGAAATAAGAGAAAGGCTGACAACCTATATATAGAGACTGTGCAGGTTTAATCTTAAAGGGATAGTTCACCCAAAAATCACTGACTCAACCTCTTTTAAAACTTCAAAAAGAGTATAGGCCCCACCCTGAATACGGTATACAGATGCCCGCTCAGCCCCCAATGACATTAGCCAATCATAACAGTGGACATTTACAAAAAAAATATGTAATATACGTCTCAGGCGTCCGCAGAATGTGTCTGTGAAGTTTCAGCTCAAAATACCCCACAGATAATTTGTTATAGCGTGCTGTAAATGCCCATTTTTGAGTGGAAGGAAGAACATGCTGTTTTTGTGCATGTTTCTTTAAATGCAAATGAGCTGCTGCTCCCCGCCCCTTTTCAAGAAGAGGGCGGAGCCTGTACAGTTTGTGCCTCGGATACTATGCCAAAAACGAAAACATCTGTTTGGCTTTGATTATTATCTCTAGTGTGCTCACGTGACACTGCAGTTCTTCAGATCTGCATGTGTCTTAAAGGTCCCGTTCTTCGTGATCCCACTGTTCAAACTTTAGTTAGTGTGTAATGTTGCTGTTAGAGCATAAATAATACCTGTAAAATTATAAAGCTCAAAGTTCAATGCCAAGCGAGATATTTTATTTAACAGAAGTTCCCTTTCAAGGCCTACAGCGAACGGCCGGCTTGGACTACATCCTGGTACTTCCTTCATTAATTACGTCAGACTAACCTCCGCCCACAAGAATACGTGAAAAAAGGGGGCGTGGTCTTGTTGCTGTCCCACGTGGAGAAGAGGACGTGTCGCGTGGAGAAAAGGAATTGTTGCGTTTGAGTGTGTTTGTCGCCATGTCGTCGAGACGCTGTTATTTTCATCCCGGAGTCAAATCACCTTTGTTTGGCTTTCCCAGGGACGCTGTAGAGATCATTAAGTGCATATATCTCCCGTTAAGAGGCGTGACCTTTCCACGTGCGCTAAGCTGCTGTCGAATCACAACACAGGAACCGTGCCACGTTCGCTAAGCTGCGGTCAAATCACAACACGGAACCGCTGGCACAATCAGAACTCGTTACGTATTTCTGAAGGAGGGACTTCATAGAATAAAGGAAGTCATCAGCCGTTTTTAGGACAGTGAAAACAGCGGTATACAGATTAGTAAATTGTGTTAAAAATACTGTTTTTTTACACGCGAAACATGAACACATGTTATATTGCACACTGTAAACACAATCAAAGCTTAAAAAAAACACGAAGAATGGGACCTTTAAAGCCGTATCAGTCTAAACTTCTGATTTATGATTTTCTGAGCGCACACACGCGAAGCACGCACACAGAAAGCTGGTGTCAGACGGAGCGTCCCTTGAGTATTAAACTAAGTTCTCTTTCACATCCTATCTTATCACAGCTTAAACTGTCAAATACACAGCAAGTTAAAGTTAAATAGCAAGTAAAGAAATCACATGTGTATATTAGATCTGTGTATTAAAGTGACAGCAGCGTAATATAGAGTACCAACTGCTATATCTGCTGTTAATATGAACCAAACAACAAAAGAAAGACTGAAAACCACTCACTGCTCTCGACTGAATAACTTTAGTAGCTTTAATAAGAATACATTTCTTACTTGAATGCCCTGGCGAGGAGATAAACATGGCGGACTATGTACAGCTCACTGAGGGCGGAGTCTATGTGAATAGGGCGGAGTCTGTCAGCGGTTGTGGGCGGGGCCTAAGCATTTGTGATGTCACAAAAGGTTGTTTTCACAAAACGGCTTATTCTGAGACACTGCTTATGATTTATGGGGGTTAAAAAAGAGGATTGGGTGGATTTTTACCATTGTAGTGTGGTTGTGTACACATTGCCGTGTAAAAGTGGATTTTGCATAATAGGTCCCCTTTAAAGCAGCTGAAGGTTTATATAACTTTTTGTCCAAAAAACGTCAGGAACATGTTAAAGTAATACAAAAAAATCCCTGTCATGACCCCTTTAAAGGTACAATTTTAAGAGTTCACCAGAGTTCGTTTTAATCAATCCAAATCAGCCAAGTGTGAACACACCCATAACATTAATCTGATTTAGATTTATTGAATTTGAACAGAAACATATACAGACGTTCAGTGTTGTTAGCAAGTGACAGACTCACCTCTGCAGACAGGTCTATGATCAGTCCATGCCGCGAACACCTCCGCCACTCTCTGACATGTGATGCTCTTGGAGCCCTGCAGAACGTGATCTTCATCGCAGATGAACTGGGCTGTGCCACCAATACTGTGGGGATCAGGACCCATATGCACAGAATGACAAACAAATCAGATCCAACACAAATCCATTAGCATGACTGAATGATCAGGGTGAGCGCCATTTAATTTGATGCATTTGAAAATAAGTCTGTGAGAGCCACCAGTACAGCTCAGCGGGTTATAAGGTTGTGTACCGCGGTATCAATCATTCAGCCAAGACGGTGCATCTTTCGAAAAAGAATTAACATTTAAAATGCTGTGTACTCTCAGGTCTATGCAAGCACACAACACACAAAGAAGTTAGAGAGGAAAGTATTGCAACATGCACAAGAGAGGGATAAATAAATGAAAGCATATCAAAAGAGCTTCTTATCATTTTTGCAGTCGATACTGTGGTGCGCCTTGATACTCTGTAAACCTCTAGTTTGAAGCTTTCTCCATTTCTTCAACGCTTCCTTCAGTCTGGGGTTGGACGGATCTCAACAAATCCACTCCGACACTGACCTTTCATGTACTTTCATTTGAGGAAACCAGCTATCGCACGATCCTGTGCGTAAAAACGTACAAACATGAACCGCTTCTGCAGCATTCGCTGGGGTTTTCTGCAATCCTAAAGCCGTGTTGCACAAAAACCTGGAGTATAACGTCTGTGCCTCAATTTGAATCGGCTAGCCCTAATTAGTGGTTCCATTCGCATATTGTCAGCTTCCCCGTGGAGCTGGTATTAGCTTGACATTGGGAAAGTCTTGGAAGGGTCTGGCCTGGAGAACATGATTTATATGCTCTGGGAGTGCTAAACAGAGGACACTACTGTAAGATATTCAGATGCTACAATATTAATGACATGTATCAGTGTAGATGCGCTGTATCCATATTCAGGTTTCGTCTCTCCTTGGAAAATTTCATATGTAAGGGGTGACTGTACAATATCCCAGAAATTAAACTACCCGTCAAAAAAATAAATATGTGGACATAAAATATTGATTTGAGTTGCAATGACAGCATTATCAAATAGCGATAGATTATATTTACAAGTGAAAATAGCGATGGATTAAATTTAAACTGTGTAAAAATAGCCGTATTTTCTTTTCAATAAGTGTAAATAGTAATTAGATGCTATTTATACTTATAAATAGTGGCAGATACTACGTGCACCTCAGTGTTGTAGAACATTAAACGGTATAATAATAACAGAGTGTAAATTATTATATTTATTAAAATTATTAAATGGATGCGCCTTATTGGGACAATAAAGACCTCCCTACACCGACCTCTAACCCTAATTGATAAACACTTTATTATTAAACACGTTAGACACTTTATTTCCACGTTTCGAGTATTTGTATTGAAATTAAATAGCTTTGTAATCTGATATGTGATGGGAAAAGGGAGTGGAGCGAGTTCTGCAAAAGGCGGATTCGAACTCGGGTCGTTTTGCGTCAAAACTTCCTACGACACATCTTACCCCTACACTATTGCTACTGACAATCCAGCGTCTTCCGTAATTTTGTCTGGCCCGGGCCAGAAGTCAGTGGGCGGAGTTACTGTAAATAGCCTCTGCCAACAAGTCGGGCTATTTTCACTTAGTGTAAATGGACACTCCATTATTTATATAACACTTTCCTATATTTACTATAACACTATACAATAGATTTATTTAAAGCAAGCAGCTTTAGAGTATTAAACATGAAAAACACGCTGCATCCCAATTCCCATACTATCCGTCCTAAATAGTACTCGAAAATAGAATTAGTATGTCCCAAATCGTAGTATGTTGAAAAGAGTATTCCAAAGATATCCCCGGATGGTCTACTATTTCCAGTCAGAATTCAAAGTGCAGATCGACGCACACTCTAACGGCTGATTTTGCCCACAACCCATTGCAAGTTGGACGAGGATTCGGTTAGAAACTACAAACGCGGATAAAAAGTGTTAAAAAACTACCAACATGACGGAGTCCCATGGTTAAGTAGAGAGGGTTAGATTAAGGGGCTTGAGAGATCAATTATCAGTATTTAACCTGACGAAAAAAGATATTTATTCAATATTATCGACATTATATTTCACCTGCAGCAGCAAATCATACGTTTGTAGGGCTGTAATCTCCCAAGTCGATTAGTCGATTATTAGTCGATACGTTCTGGCTCAACCAAAATTCTGATTGGTCGATTTTTTGCCGTGTTCATTTCATTTCATCAGGTGGAGAGCACTAATTGCTAATGGGGGTGTTTTTTCAGAGCACCCCTGTTTCACAGGTAACAGTCTGTCTTCAGAAAACCTCCCACTGAGAAGAGAGACAGATTGAAGAAGGCTAGTTTGCTGTATTTATTTAATTGTGAGAGCGTTCGGTTCGTTTTTTCTGCTCTTGATCTGGATTGTTTAATAAATATTCCTTTTTTTTATTAAAGTGGACATGCCATTTGTGTTTAAGAGTAAAAGCTTTAAGTTAATAGTCTATTCGTGTCTCAGCCTCGAAGCTGAGCTGATCCTATGTTTACAGAGCGGCTGAAATGATAGTGTCCGTCAGTTATTATAATACATATGACAAAAACAATTGTCTAAATTATGTTGCATATTCCTCAAAAGTTCTTGTGATTTATTTATTTATTTAAGGATAGCCGCTTGAGATGATCCATCTCTTTTTCGAGGGGGTCCTGAGGCACGAAGATGGCTGTTACATGTACCACATCATAATACATCCCACATTATACAACAAACACATAACAAAAACACATACCCAATAAATGACTAACAATTGTCCTGCTTAACACATCCCCAACCCTGTTCCATCAGAATCCGGTAACATAACCTTTTTAACATTAGATAAACATTATATGATATCACTAGTTGACAACATAGTACTATATTTTTGGAAATCATAGGCTATGATATTGCGCAGGTACACGTAAGAGCCGATTTAATATACTGCAAATAGCCTACTAGTTTTTTATGTTTATTTATAATTAATTTAGGCAGACAACAATGCTACCAAGTACAGCGCACAGTGCGCAGATAATTAATTGAACGTTTTTTTTTTTCTAACGTCATTTTTAGTCCATTTTTTGTATACAATTTCAGGACTTCAGTCGACCAAGATTTTCTTTGGTTGATTACAGCCCTATACGTTTGGCCACGTATAAATGCATCATTATATTTAAACTGCAAACACATGAGGAGAGTCTCTGCATTAAAGACCCACGAATGGCAGATCAACGTGCTACTACATTTCTCTCCAATATTGTAGGAAATTAAATTGAATGTGGAGGATTTGAACTGTGACGATGATTATTTGTACTATTACTGTATTATATTACGGGCAGTTTAAACGGTATGTAGTAGTATGTCCCAAAGCTAGCATACTCTTCTGCTACACACTCAAAAGTAGTAGGCGAATTGGGATGCAGTAACAGTAGCCGCGTTTCCATTACCCTTCAAATTGCGCAAATTGAAATTGCGCATTGAAAATACGCCCAATGGAAAGCGTCAATTTCGCAAAAACTCCCATATATCGCAAAAAGGTTTTTACGCTCGCATGAGGTGGTTTTTCAGGCAATTCGAAAAAGGAAATTTTCGCAAAACTGCAATGGAAACAGTTTTTTCGCATTTACAGGTCACCTGGAACGGTCATGCATTGCTCCCACATAGGGCCTTCATATTATTTTTTTCCACTCAAGTATGTCTAATAACGAGATCTTACGTCGTTAAAACAACATATATTTTCTCCTAATAAGGACAGTGGCGTAACTTTATAATAACGGACCCCGGTGCATCCACAAATATCATAACTATCTATAGGCCTACTGTAATTAAGACATATATTCAAGAAATGTATTAAAACAGAAAGACGCTATAGTTTCAGCTTTGCTCAAAGACTGAGGAAACAGGCCAGCACGTCAATCCATTCCCGACGATCTTGGTTTGCTTCTTATTTATTAAATATACAGCCAAATAGTTGATTAAACATTGATCAAAATTAAAATACAATTTATGCAAAACGAAATTAATTTTATTAAACTAAAAGTTTTTCATTTCAAAAGCATTTCTAAATTCAGTTTATATTTACAACAAACGAAATTCCGAGCCAAAATAACGAAGAGGTAAAAAAAACCTTTGAGTTACACCATCAAATTCAAACTTTTCGCTCGTCTCTGTGGCAATGCGTCACACTAACCTGTGTATGTAAAAGTCTCATTCTTTGTAGATGATGGTATGTTTGGACAGAAGATTAGTTCTTTATTAAACTTATAAAAAACAATAGAATAAAAAATGCCACAATTTATCATTACACCTCATGTGTGCCGCTCAAGTATAAGGTGCTTTCCTTGCCATCAATGCTTGGATAACACACGCGTCTCATTAATAATAATGGCGTGTGGTGGCTGGGATACACATAAACCTAACAACATAGGTAGCATGATTTTTGGAATGATTTATCACGAGAGGAAAACAATGGTTTTAGTCGCATAACATCAGTTAATGGAAACACCGTCATTTCGCAATATTTTTTTATCGACTTTTAGAAAATATCGCAAAAGTTTTGCGCAAATCTGTAATGGAAACGCGGCTAGTGACAGTGTCTCTATCAGAATTACCACATCAGTTTCTACTATAAAGTGGCTCTCCAATGTGTTCAAGTTTTTACTGGCGGACATCTGCCCTCGAAGGACTGAACGGAAATGAACTGGAGAAGATTTCCACGTCAAAGAAGGCGGAGCCTCGGAGCCACACGCATCTATTACATCATTATCACAGACTAATGGTAGATCGAAGGTGTTTACCAGCCAGAGTGAACTTTTCTGGAAAGTTAGCATTGGCAAGATGTTCCCAACTCCTGAAACTAACTTAGTTAATTTTGATTGAAATGACGTCACACAAGTTTGTTTTCCAAACTTTCTCATAGTACATCGGGCCGTTAGGAAACTTCAGAATGCCACGATTGATTGATAAGAATATCCAATGCTATCGGTCTTGGTGGAGAATGCAGGAATAACAGTCACCAGATACCTTCCATCGAAGTCCATCGGACACACTGTACCTAAGAATCATTACCTAAAGTCGTTGCCAATGCGCTTGCCATTTTCAGGTTCCCCCGGGTCTGGACAGGAGTTCGAGGCCTGTTTGATTCCTCCTTCGTTTACTGCAAATTCAGAGCACAGTTAGCCATTAGACACATACATACGGATACACTTTATTTCAGTCATGCAAGCCTCATGCAAACGGCTTCACAGAACGGCTGACATTACGACTTGAAGAGGAGGCGGAGCTTACATGTGAACACAGACATAAACACACAACACACACACACCCTCACACCATCTAATTGATAACCATTAACACATCCCCACAAATGTGTCTGAGTGCCGTTGTCACTTTGTAAGAGTGTGACTACATCATTGAAAGTGGAGATACCGACTAAATCCCAGATCGTATTAGCAGCTTTTCGTGTTAAATTGAGGGCACACTTTATTATCAGTACTAAAGAGATTATATGTGCTGAACAATATGTCAGAAAAAAGGACTTTCAAGTACATTGCGCAGTAACCCTTGTGCTATGGTATATATATATATATGATTTAAATTATTGTAAATTATTTGTTATGCGTGATCTAATCTAATAAAGGCTGAGGTTAGAGTTGGTTGTTGGCCTGGGTCATGTGACTAGTCTTTCTATCTGAGGCTGAGAGGAACAAATCACCTCTCATTTTCCAACCGAGTGAACCTGACTTCAAAATGCAGCCCTTTACACGCACTCCATACACACTTGAACGTCTATAGGGTGATGAAATTAAAGCACAATTAATATTGCATTTAACCATGCAGTTAAAATATGCTGATTAGAACAAAAAGAGGTTTCAACATAATGCAGAAATGCTCACTATCATCAGCATGCACACAAGCACAGCACTGTAAAATGACTCCCACTGCACTTATTAAAGAAGCTTTCCAGTGCAAATGCCGAGTATTATACTTTGTGTACCAGTCTTAGTAGCTGTACATATCGTTACTTTCTGGATGTGTTTGCATTTGTTTACCTGTCCCTAAAACTTTGAATTCCTGAGACAATCTAATGAGGAACAGTGGCTTCCCCTAATTTCTGTTTTCTGATTCAGACTTATAAGCACTTCTGGAGGTTAAATCCCTTTAAATGAGGCTCAAGATGTCTCTCCAGAAACGGCTTGTGATTGAATGAAGGAAAAGTGGTCATGATACGGGATGAGGAATGCCCACTGATAGCAGAACTTATTTGCACAGGCTGTTCCTGTTGTTTTAACGCCAATTTACTACATTATGCAAATGATGACAAATTTTCAATTACCTCATTTGAATACTCATGACACTACTTTAGCTTTTTCGGTTGAAATATAACATGCTCGAGTGCTGCAATTGTTTAGTGAATTTACCCCACAGGTTAAAGTTAATGAAAAGCACAAGATTAAAGTGGAAAGATGAGACAATGTAACACTATCCATGAGTTATGATCATTGAGTGATTCTGAGGAAAGAACAAGAAAAACAAATGAGGAAATACAATATGTTGCAAATTATATAAGGGCGGAAGACTGATAGATTGTTCCTTATTCATCTTACCAAGTAACTAGAGCCTCATTTGAAGAGGCAATTCATGTCAAAGCTGTTAGAACATTACGAAAAGACTATACTTTCAGCAAAGGTTACGGCAACCTGATTTTCCTCCATTTCCATGCTTTTTACAGATTCAATCTGGCTTCTTCATTAACTATTAAAGGTGCTGGAAAGGTGCAATGGGAAAATGGAGCACATGCAAATGTCAAACCAATACAAAGGTTGATTTTGTCAAAGAACGGGTGAAAGTGTGACTAACATCAAAAGCAAGAGCTTATCAAAATGTGATTTTCCTGTATTTTGCAGAGCTTTGAACATCGAGGTCCTCAGCCCACACTGTGATTAAGTTAATTACCATTAATATCCATGCCATTAATCCATGATTATACTTCAAAGCAACTCCCACTTTACCTGACAGTTGACATGCAAAGTCCATGGACTTTTACCAAGATTTTAAGTTAATAACATTTAAGTTTTAAATAGTCAAAGAAACTAAAAAAATAATCAAAGTCAACTCAGATATTCAAGTTGTCACTTAGTACTACTTCACATTTCAAGTTGACTAAACTTAAAATTTTAAGGCAGCACAAACACTCACTTTTATTAAGTTGAAACATCATTTTTTATAGTGTATATATTTAGACCGATCAGGCATAACATTATGACCACATTATTCCTAATATTGTGTAGATCCCCATTTGCTGCCAAAACAGCCCTGACCCGTCGAGGCATGGACTCCACTAGACCCCTGAATGTGTGCTCTGGTATCTGGCACCAAGATTTTATCAGCAGATCCTTTGGATTGAACAGATGCTCGACTGGATTGAGATCTGGGGAATTTGGAGGCCGAGTCAACACCTCAAACCCGTTGTTGTGCTCCTCAAACCGTTCCTGAACCATGCTTGCTTTGTGGCAGGGCACATTATCTGCTGAAAGAGCCACAGCCACCAGGGAATACCGTTTCCATGAAAGGGTGCACATGGTCTGCAACAATGCTTAGGTAGGTGGTACGTGTCAAAGTAACATCCACATGGAGGGCAGGACCCAAGGTTTCCCAGCAGAACATTGCCAAAAGCATCACTGCCTCCGCCGGCTTGCCTTCTCCCCATAGTGCACCTGGTGCCATGTGTTCCCCAGGTAAGTCACGCACACTCACCCGGCCATCCACGTGATGTAAAAAAAAACGTGATTCATCAGACCAGGCCACCTTCTTCCATTGCTTCGTGGTCCAGTTCTCACGAGCCACTGTTGGTGCTTTAGGCGGTGGACAGGGGTCAGCATGGCCACCCTGACTGGTCAGCGGCTATGCAGCCAAATAAGCAACAAACTGCAAACAGTTTTGGAGAGGCGTCTAGCCATCACAAGTTGGCCCTTGTCAAACTCGCTCAAATCCTTACGCTTGCCCATTTTTCCTGCTTCTAAAACATCAACTTTGAGGACTAAATGTTCACTTGCTGCCTAATATATCCCACCCACTAACAGGAGATGAAGAGATAATCAGTGTTATTCACTTCACCATAATGTTATGCCTGATTGGTGTATATACCTGGTTGCCTTAAAATGTTAAGTTTATTAAAATGAAAAAATGTAGTTAATACAATAAAGGAGATTGGTTTAATCAACAGAAAATGTATTATGAACTACATTAATTACCTAAGTTGATTTGAAAAAAGAAAAAAGTTAACAAATCATGAATATATTTTTTTACAGTTTATATAAAGTCTAACAATTCATTATAAAATATTACATACGCAATGTCTACATAGCATAATTTATCCATTAATGCTTCCAAAATTTGTCAGATTGCTAAAGATATAACAAAACACACTATAATATCCATCTGCCTTGCTTCAAAAATTGGCTATTTACCTCAGCCAAACACATCAGGGGAAAACAGCCAGAGTTGAACTTAAATGGAAATCTCCAGGATGTGATGAATGTGGACTCATATCGGTGGCGACAACAGCAAACAACAAAAACTACACATGAAGAAATTAACATGCTGTGAGTTAAGACAGTTTCTGATGAATGTCTGTAATATGTGAGATCTGGTTAGTATAATCACTATCTATCTATCCTTTCATTCACTTCCTCATTCACCAGTCAATCCAAACATCCATTTAAATAATGATTTCTCTCTGAGAAATGGCCACAAACAAACAAATCAACCCTGAACGTCAAGAAAAAACTAAAGTTTGCATGTTTGATTTAAAACACGCCTAAATCGGGTAACATTCAGTATCATCACTGAGTGTGGGAGTAGTATGAGTGTGTTAGAAAAAGCATTGCTGCACACATGTGCAATGGGTATTTCCAGATGTAGGTGCTTTTGAAGCTAAAGAAACACTGTGAAGCCCTACAATTGTGCTCTGATTCTATATGAAAGCTGAGCCTGCAGCTTGTTGTTGAATCCCAGTCAGTTGAGTTAACAATTGAGAAGTACATATCGCCGCTGTCGGGTGGAAACCTTGTATCTCCATATTGTAGGGCTGCACAATTGTCGATTATTCCCTTGAAATTGTAATTGCGATAATTAATTACGTTTATTCTATAGCATTAAGCCTCAAAAGTCAAATATACATTGCTTTGGTTTCTTTCAATGAAAAAGTAAAAATATGCACGGTATTATAATGTTATACTAAAAATACGGTAACACTTTATTTTAGGGTTCAATTCTCGCTATTAACTAGTTGCTTATTACAATGCATATTACTAGGATATTGGCTGTTTATTAGTACTTATAAAGCACATATTAATGCCTTATTCTGCATGACCTTATTCTACATCCCTTAATCCTACCCAAAACTGAAACTTAAATGCTACAAAAAAAAATCTTCCTAACTATTAATAAGCAGCCAATTAGGAGTTTATTTAGGCAAAAGTCATAGTTAATAGTGAATATGTGTTCCCCATACTAAAGTGTTACCAAAAATACAAATAAAAACAATGGGGAAAAAACTTAAGATAACAAAAAAAAAACATATATTAAGTACACAGAATAATATAAGTGGACTTTTTTTGTAATTGCGATTACATTTTATTGAACAATTACATAATTGTGGCATCCATAACTGTAATCGCGATTACAAATTCGATTAATTGTGCAGCACTACCATATTGCTTTTTTTATTACATTTTTTTTTTCATAAATCATTACTTTTGGTCACCCTTTTACATCTGTCTGTGGGTTTTGCATATATTTAACCAACGAAAACTCCATTGTAACTCCATTTTGATTCTCAAACTGCACTCCTGGTACTTGTAACCATAGATATAAATAATAAAGGCGGAGTCTCTAACGTCATCACCATCGGCCATCTTGTCACAGGCAAGATTTCTGGCGGGCTCTGTGGTACCTGATGTAAGGTGAGTGATCTGCACGAACACAAATACTCTTATCTCGCTGAAATCTTGACGGATTTACAAATGGTTTGGTTTCTTACAAACGTTATTAACGTGGCTGTAATTCTGGATGCTTGAACAAATTATGTGTCATAACTTAAAATGTTTCAACCAGTTTTAAAATTGGTAGAAAATGTAGCAAGTTATGGTTTTTTAAAAAGTACATGCACCATTAAAACACAATGTTACGAGTGAGCGAGCTGCCTGTGAGAAGATAGTCGTCAGGTGTGGACGTCGACCTCCAAACTCAAAAAAAAAAAAAAAGGTTCTATATGGCACCAAAAATGGTTCTTCAGTGGTTCTTCAGCGGTTCTTCAGAGGTTCTTCACCGGTTCTTTGACTAAGGTGCTATATAGCACCGCTAACTAAGGTGCTATATAGCACCGCTACCATATACAGAACATGTTAAGATATGGTGCTATATAGCACCAAAAGAGGTTCCCCTATGATTATGACGAAGAACTATTTTTGGTGCCATATAGAACCTTTTTTTTTTAGAGTGCATTGGCCAGCAGCGAGGACGAGACATCTAGCCTTTATTATGTATATCTATGCTTGTAACTACTTGTAACTCCATTTGAGCTTGATTTTGGTAAAATGACACATGCAAGTGACCATCTATAAAGCCACAATACCAAAAATACCAATTTCCTGAATAACAGTTTTGGATTTATGAGGTTTTTGCCCGACAACAACGCATGTAGTGTTTACCCTAAAAACAACATAAAGTTCAGTTAATGCTGCTTATGCAAGTGATAAATGGCAATACACGGATTCGCATTACCATATGGACATCACATGTGCGTGCACATAAATTAGGATAATTTAACATAAAATAACTCAATTACTAACTGTAATCCTAATGCCTCTAAAAAAAAGACATTATTTAGCATCTTTAGATGTCTGTTTGAAGAAATAATATATATCCACAAAACAAGGTACTGTAATTGTACATTTCGTTAACTTCCAGGGACCGTTTTTTAGTCATTCTGTCAACAAAAGCATCAATTTTGTGCACATACGGTGTAATGTGGCAAAGGACAGATATGGTCTTTTGAAGGGCTGACTGATATCTTGACTGTATGCCTTTTGGAGAAAGCGTGATCAAATTCAGCCCTGCTTTTGGATGTGAGCCTGTGTTGATAAAAAAAAGCCACTTAAAATGTGATTAAAATGCCTAAAATGACAGACTCAGAAGTCTTTGTAGCCAGACAACTCTCTCTCTCCTATCTCCTCTCGCCCCCCTCGTAAAAACGCCTCGTGATTTTCTCAATTTTCTTTTATTTTCAATGTCAATTAGTCATGATTTCTGCAGGACCATTTATTCTCCTGATTGAATTTGTGACCAGTTATAGTCTGATGTAATTCCTCAACCTTCAGTGATGAAATTTGTTGAAACCTCTTCATTGTAGCTATAACGGAACGTAATGAACTCTCTGGGAATTGAAAAGGGGCTAAAAGTCAGCAAAAGTACATTTAAATATTCACTTTAGAATGATATCTTGTTATATTGTATTACTTAGTTGTGATTAAGCCTTTCAGAAGAAAATAAAATATTGAAAGAAAATCTTTTTTGTACATTTTGCAGCTGCAGTATGTTGAAAACAGCTTAACTGCTGATAGATTGTACTGATGCTGAGATAATAATACATACAATTTAAAATAGTGGCACTACGTTTTATTGTCCTTAAAGCTACACTGTGTGATATTTTCCCCCATCTAGCGGTGAAAGGGTATATGACCATCCAGTAAATATTAGTTGCTTTTCCTCCCAATTCCGATTTCGTTTTAACTCCTACGGTGGCCGATTTGATTTTACTTCACATTCGCCATCGAGTTGTAACGCGTGTGTCCGGGTGAAAAATACAGATAGCTCACTCAACGCAACTGGAGTCGATGCAAACACGGAGGCGATTGAAATCAAACAGCCCGCACTTTATTCCCCGCGGAACCCCCCACAAGAGTCCGGCACAAACTCCACTTCCGTCCACAGCATTACCCAACAAAACAAAAATAAATGAATGTTAGCAACAGAAGACAGAAAATAATCCGCACACATGGGAGCTCGAGGCGCAGTGCACAAACACACACAGAACGCAGGCGCTCCAACAGCGGCCACACTATTTTCCTACTCGTTACAGAGTGTTAAAACGCGAAAGGAGAAGCTTGAATTTACGGGTATGTCCCTCTTTGGCTAATGTACTTTCAAGATGGAGGGGCAACATGGCGACCCCCATTCGAGCCCCTTACCCGTATCTATTTTCAATGGCGTATTATAAACTTACGAGAATACTTTATTACTTGAAAGAAGTAAATATACATTAATGAGCACATATATTTTTGAAAGAACTAAGTGTTTTTAGCTAAGAATAAACTAAAAATGTATACACAGTGTAGCTTTAACCAAAACTAAAAACATTAAAAACATTTCTGTTAATTTAAATAAAAAAAAAGAAACTATAAAATTAAAACTATAAATAATAAACATATTCCTCAATATTTCATATATCAAAACACAGCCAGTTGAAAACAGCAGCATTTTGTTGAAGGAAATGAAGAAAACTAAAAGGATCTGGCCGTGTTAAAAAAATAAAAAAATAGAAATAAGCCAGTGGCTATTTACACTGAGTTTACACTGTGTAAAAATAGCAGTATTTTCTTAGCAATAAGTGTAAATAATAGTCAGATGCTATTTAGACTTATAAATAGTGGCAGATACTATTTGCACCTCAGTGTTGTTGTACATTAAACTGTATGCTATAATAACATAGAGTGTAGAGCCCGACCGATTTATCGCTCTGTTGATTTTATCGGCCGATATGAGCCTGTCGCAGATGTATATCGACATCAGCGTATATGATATGCCACCAAAATTAATGCGCGCCCACGTCTCACAGCGCGCGGATATTCACACTACATTATGTCAAAATACCGGTCTTGTCGAGTCATCGCAAACATAGTCCGTTATATCTTAAGTGGACGTCCACATGAAATTCGTTTAAGTTTCATGACCCACAGAATATCTTGTTGGTTCTAGGTAGTCCATCGTCGTCCGATGATGACTTCTTCTATGATTTGTGCGTTCTTTGGTGACTGTATAGTCCGATGCGGGAAGCACAATGTTTTTTACAGACAGGGCATATAAACATTTCTCCGGATTGTCTTGGGAGGGGGGGTACAACCAAGTCCTGCTCTCTCTGTCTTTTAGACAGGCAAAGTTCAGTTCTCCCGTCTTCATAGCTTTGTATTGCATTCTGACAGAGTTGCCGCCAGCGTGTGCGGTTCATGGAGCTACTTTCCATGGATGTGGGGTTTATCCAACACTTCTTAAGAAGGCCTTTTAGCTGGTCTTTTAGTCTCTTTTTCTGACCTCCTGCAGAACGGCAGCCAAGATGTAATTGACCGTACAATACCTTACGTGGAAAGCGTCTTTCTAAGTTGGTAGAGCATTACGGTTGCTTCTATACTCCAACAGTCAGCTTTTTGCAGGATCTCAATATGTGGCACTCGATCTCGCCATGCCACTTTGAGGATGCGTTTCATTAAATCTGTATCATCTGTATTATATGTACGGTACCAGTCAAAAGTTTGGACACCAATGGGAAAGTGTGTCCAGACTTTTGACTGGTACTGTACTATAATATACACAAAGAATATCGCCTGATATATCAATATCAGACTTTTTTCACGCTCTAATATCGGTATTGGCATCAGCCCCCAAAAACCCATATTGGTCGAGCTCTAATAGAGTGTAAATGATTGTATTTATTAAAATTATCAAATGGATGCCACCTGGGACAATAAAGCCTCCCCACACCTACCCCTAAAACTATTATTAAATGCACGTTAGACACTTAATTAACTTTTTTTTCAAATATTTTCATTTGTATTGAAAATAAATAGCTTTCTAATCTGATATGTGTTGGGGAAAAGGGAGTAGAGCGAGTTCGGCAAAAAGCAGATTCGAACTCGGGTCGATTTGCATCCAAACTTTCTGCCACGCTCTTACCTAAACACTATTGTTAATGTTAAGATCCAGCATCTTCCGTAATTTTGTCTGGCCAGTGGGCGGAGTTAGTGTAAATAGCCTCTGCCAACAAGGCGGGCTATTTGCATTTAGTGTAAATAGACGCTCCGTAAAAAATGAATATGTGTTGAGGTCAGGGGACTGTCTTGGCGTTTAACTCGCTGTTCTCGTCTAATGGGCTCTGAGCTAAAGCATCATGTTGCAGTTTTCACCCTCCAACAGCCTGGGAGAATTTAGGCCTTTCTGCTTGAAGTTTGGGCTTATTTTAGTGCACTTCTTTCCCAGGTCCTCCTTTAGAATTATCCCTCTGCCATGTTTAGAAAAGTTGCCTTTTTTCTCACATTCAAGGCCAGTGGAGTATGAAACCCGCAGGGCTTTTAGAGCTCAATCAACAGTCAGAGAGGCAGAACTCTCTGTGAGACCTGTTATTCTCATTCCCTCAAACTTACCCTCTGCCTCTCTTTCTCCGCATCCCTCTAATTCACACAGACAAATACATGCCCACACGCACACAATTGATGAAACACTCTCTTGACACTATCTCACACATTCAACCAAACATTCATAGATTCAAAACACACACATCCATAGCTAAACTCTCTTTACTCTGTTATAGGAACTGACTGGTAAGCAGAAAAATGACATTGGCAGAATCACATCCCTTACCGTGCACAAGATAAAGTGTATTCTGAATGAGGAGGCGCAATTCTGATCACATACTTATGTGCATATCGCATTTTATATTTAATTTATTCATGTGGCCAATGCACAAACAAATCACAGATAAAACAGCTTTATATAAATACTCAATGCTTCATGCCCTTTCTTGGACCTCGCTAACATGCGTCTGGAAATATGGGGCGTTCGGGTGAACACATAAGCAGGGCGAGCAAGCAAACAAGCATGCAGTCACATGCACTCACTTCCTCCATGATCAATGTAGACAAGTGCATCCATGGTGTCATGCCAAATTATTGACAAAATGTGTTCCCATGTAGCCAATCAAGTAATATACCAGCTGGGTTGACTGCTAAACACAGATATATCTGGTGCAAACAAGCAAAATGTTAATACATCACTTAAACGCTATAAAGATCAGCCTTAGGGGAAACAAAAATATACGCAAATTACAAGGAACGAATGAATAGATAAATAAATCAATAAAGAAAAACACAACTGGAATATCCATTTTGCAGTTCTGGTGTATTACTGATTACTGAAAGCTTAAAGGTGCAGTAAAGGTGTAAATATTTATGGGGATCTATTGACAGAATGCAATATAATATACATAACTATGTTTTCAGTGATGACCTTACACAATGAACCATTATGTTTTTATTACCTCCGAATGAGCCATTTCTATCTACACACACCGCGGGTCTCTTACAGTGAAGTCGCCATTTTGTGCCGCCATGTTTCTACAGTAGCCCTAAACGGACAAACTGCTCTACAGAGCGCTAGCTACTCTCTGCTCTCTCAGACGACGACATTCTGTGTTGGCCACCGTAGCTTTTCTATGCGCTTCAAAAGGGAGGGGTGGGCGTTGTAATTCGCAACCTCACCACTAGATGCCGCTAAAATGTACACAGTGCACCTTTAAAGGTGCAGTATGTAATATTTACGGCTAGCAGTGGAAATGGGTACTGCAGTCCAAATTCTAAATATTGGAGAGACTTGTTTCCCCCGCCCCCGCCTCCTCAGACTCGATCTTCATGCGGGTTGCCAGATTGAAGACATGCAATTGACAATAGAACAACAAGCCTTAAACCCTGTTCACACCAAGAACGTTAACTATAACGATACAGTTCTCAAAATCACATAGCAGAGTCAACACCACAACTATAACAATAACGGCACAGAGAAATTATATAGTTGGAATCACTTTCAGAACGATTTTATCCAGCTGAAAAATAATAAAAACACTGACAGCCAATCAGAATCAATCCTGCTTTAAGAGCTCAAGCATTTAAAGCAGCAGACGACAAAACTACAGCATGCACTTAGAATAAACAGAACGTTATCTGCTGGTAGATGTTGAAGTTATCGTTATAGTTATCATTCTTGGTGTGAACAGGCCTTTACACTGTAAGTTGATCTGTTGATTTATTTGCATTTTAATATGTCTCTGGTCATGGAGCTTTTTAACTGGCAACCCAGAGTGTCGAAATATTGGTTAAATTGGTAGTGGGTGGGATCTTGTTTTAATGAGAAACAAGCATAAAACTCTGCAAGCATTTTATGGTGTTTAATACTTTAGTCACAAACAAATGACACACAGCACCTTTAAGATATTTTACACACTCTAAAAAAAAAGGTTCTATATGGCACCAAAAAAGGTTATTGGCTCGTAATCATAGGGGAACCTTTTTTAGTGCTATATAGCACCAATTTTGGTGCTTCAGTGGTTCTTCAGCGGTTCTTCAGAGGTGCTATATAGCACCTTAGTCAAAGAACCGGTGAAGAACCTCTGAAGAAAAGGTTCCCCTATGATTACGAGCCAAGAACCATTTTTGGTGCCATATAGAACCTTTTTTTTTTAGAGTCTTTTTTTTTATGTCTGTTTAAATTGACTTTAAATAAAGATAAAATACAGTTAAGCCGAGCTGTTTATAGATTTGGAATGTGACCAAATAAAGGACCAAATAAATGACAAAATTCAAGCAAGTGCTTTATGAAGTTACTATGGACGTTGGAAGTTTTTATCTCACTTTTATCTCATCTTAACTTTTTTTTCTCAAAATTACATGACATAAACTCGCAATTGCGAGTTATAAAGTCAGAATTGAGAGATATAAACTAACAATTGCAATTGCAAGGAAAAAAGTAGAACTTTTTTTTTTTTATTCTATTCAATTACGTTTTTTATTTCTATTCTCTATATTGGCGGAAAACAAGCTTCCATAAGTTACTATAACATTTTTTTTATAAATTAATAACCTTAATACTTTTACTTTATTTCTAGGTAAACATATGTATAAAACAATAAAAAGGAACAAAAAAATGAAATGGTATTAAATGGCACATTTCAAGTTTTAGTTGATTTTTTGATTATGAGACAGACAGAATGATATATTACTAAAGGCACAGTACCAGCCACACATTTTGAGCAACTTACACTGAAAACCAAACACGACTAATGCTGTCATTAATAAAGAAATCAAGTTATCACAACTTACCATTACTTTAAAGACCATGTTTTAGCATCATAACTCAAACAGGTGTTTAATTAACTTATTTAGCAGCAAAATCATTCAAATTAAAATTAAAATGTAAGTTCAGAACTCAAAATAACAATTTAAGTTCTGCCTGACAACAGTGCTGATTGGTAGTAACACAAGGTGGTAAATATGGCCTTTGTGAATTTCCGTGAAGATGTGTGTGTTATGTTTTATTCCATACGTTTAAACACTTTAGGATAACATAATAACTTGAAATTTCATTACGTAAAAGCCCAAAAGGTCAGTGATTGCTCGGTGGACTGTAAACTTTCAATCTTAATTCTATTAACTGCATGATGTCATGGAAAACCAGCATTTATACAACATGCACACATTTTGTTCCACACAGAAAATCCTCAGGCTCATTTGCTTTCTTAACACTAGATTCTGAATGCAACAAGGCAAGTTGCATTTACAATGAATAAGGATGGGCTCTTTTCAGAAGCACATGTTTAAATCATATTTTAAAAGCATTCGAGGGGAGTCAGCTGTTCTACTTTGCTTCTCTTGTCTCCACTCGAGAGGTAAGCAGTACACCTAAGTAAAGAGTTCAGTTTAAGGTCACTTTAGTAGGGATCTATGAATGACACAGTGCCAGAAGCACTTTAAAGCATTATACCCAGATCTATATAAATCTAACAAAAGACCCTCAACCTGAAGCTGTGTCTGACAGTACGCTATAAATAGAGCATGTGTGTGGGTTTAAAAATCCCAAAGCAATATATTCAAAGCTGAACTGTATTTAATACAATTTTCCACATTTGTTTTTGTCTCATGAGTTTGATAAAAATGTAGCACTTCTGAAAGCACATTTTCACTAGCATGCTTTCAGCACTACATCTAAAGGCCTGAGTATACTTCATTTTCCATGTTCCACTCCATCGTGTTCGCACAGCTTTCAAACACTCAAATGCGGATGAGCGATGGACAAGGAGCGCCTAAATGTACATGGTGACGAATATAATATGAGTTAGAAGGAAAACATTTATTAATATGATTTTTTGAGTTCGCTCTCAAAAGCTTTGCATTCCCATGCAAAACTTTTGCGTTCCCCCGTGAAACTTTGCATTCCCTCACAAAACTTTTGAGATCCCGAGAAACTTTGCGTTCCCTCACAAAACATTTGCGTTCCCCCACAAAACGTTTGCGTTCCCTCGAGAAACTTTGCGTTCCCTCAAAAAAATTTTGCGTCCCCCTAAGAAACTTTCTGCTTCCTCATAAAACGTTAGCGTTCCCCCGAGAAACTTTGCATTCCCTTACAAAACTTTTGCGTTCCCCCGAGAAACTTCAAGTTCACTCACAAAACTTTTGCGTTGCATGAGACACTTTGTGTTCCCTTAAAAAACGTTTGCGTTCCCCTGAGAAACTGTGTTCCCTCACAAAACTTTTGCGTTCCCCTGAGAAACTTTGCGTTCCCTCACAAAACGTTTGCGTTCCCCCCGGGAAACGTTGTGTTCTCTCACAAAACGTTTGCGTCCCGCTGAGAAACTTTGCGTTCCCTCACAAAACTTTTGCGTTCCCCCGATAAACTTTGAGTTCACTCACAAAACTTTTGCGTTCCCCCGATAAACTTTGAGTTCACTCACAAAACTTTTGTGTTCCCCCGAGAAACTTTGCGTTCCCTCACAAAACTTTTGCGTTCCCTGAGACACTCTGTGTTCTCTCACAAAACTTTTGCGTTCCCCTGAGAAACTTTGCGTTCCCTCACAAAACTTTTGCGTCCCGCTGAGAAACTTTGCGTTCCATCACAAAACTTTTGCGTTCCCCCGATAAACTTTGAGTTCACTCACAAAACTTTTGCGTTCCCCCAAGAAACTTTGAGTTCCCTCACAAAACTTTTGCGTTCCCTGAGACACTCTGTGTTCTCTCACAAAACTTTTGCGTTCCCCTGAGAAACTTTGCGTTTCCTCACAAAATGTTTGCGTTCCCCCGAGAAACGTTGTTCTCTCACAAAACTTTTGCATCCCCCTGAGAAACTTTGCGTTCTCTCACAAAACGTTTGCGTTCCCCCGATAAACTTTGAGTTCATTCACAAAACGTTTGCGTTCCCCTGAGAAACGGCTCGGGTCACGTCTGTAACCCTTGTTCCCTGAGAACGGAACTCTCACTGCGTCGGAACGACACTTCGGGGATACTCCCTAAGCACTAGCGAATCTGAAGTCCGTATAGAAACTAGCCCAATCTGATTGGTCGTGCGTGATGACGTCATCGTGACGGCGTACCCGGAAGTATAAAGGGCGAGCCGGCGCATTGAAACGGCAGCTATTGCTCTGAAGCATGTGCTCCAGGCGTGCCGAGGTGTGGTGACACGACGCAGTGCTCGTTCCCTTCTCAGGAAACAAGAGTTACAGACGTAACCCGAGCCGTTCCCTTTCGAGGGAACTCTCACTGCGTCGGAACGACACTTCGGGGAACGAGTACCCACTAGCCCACACCGAGGGTAGCGCCTGCCCTAGTGTGAAACCGGAGACCGGGCACAACTAGGACTTGAGTACCCTAGCGCCAGCACCGTAGGGAGATACTTCTCCACTCCTTTTCCTTCCGCGCCCCAGCCAATGAAGGGAGGCGTCTGTTGAAACGGTTTCCCGGCAACAAGACGCTCCCAACACTGGCCCTTGGGACCTTTACCGAGGGTAGTGCCTGCCCTAGTGTGAAGCCGGAGACCGGGCACAACTAGGACTGGAGTACCCTAGCACCTTCCGCGCCCCAGCCAATGAGGGAGACATCTGTTGAAACGGTTTCCCGGCAACAGGACGCTCCCAACACTGGCCCTTGGGACCCTTACCGAGGGTAGTGCCTGCCCTAGTGTGAAGCCGGAGACCGGGCACAACTAGGACTGGAGTACCCTAGCGCCTTCTGCGCCCCAGCCAATGAGGGAGACGTCTGTTGAAACGGTTTCCTGGCAACAGCACGCTCCCAACACTGACCCCTGGGACAGAAACCAAGGTTTCTTCCATATAACTAGGGAACGAAGGCATCTGCGCGTTACCCTGATCATACGAAAAAGATTCCCTCTGGGGGAAACCCCTTGGTTTTCAGCCACCACTGTAGGGGTCTCATGTGCAGCAGGCCAAAAGGTATAACGTTGGACGCTGCTGCCATGTGCCCCAGCACTCTCTGAAAGTGCTTCACAGTGATGCTGTGGCCTAGCCTTATTCGTGAGACCATCGCCAGTATGGTCTCGACTCGCGCGGGAGACAATTGTGCCCGCATCGTAGTCGAATCCCATACTATCCCTAGGAACGTAGTCCTTCGGGACGGCGTCAACACACTTTTTGTCGTGTTGAGTCTCAGCCCCAAGCACTTTATATGGGCCAGAACGACATCTCGATGCCGAACTGCCATATCGTACGACTGGGCCAATATGAGCCAGTGGTCGATATAATTCAGTACACGGATGCCCTGGAGTCTCAATGGAGCCAGAGCTGCATCCATGCACTTTGTGAATGTGCGTGGGGAAAGAGCTAGACCGAAGGGAAGCACTCGATATTGGTACGCCTCGCCCCCAAAAGCGAACCTCAAGAACTTCCTATGACATGGAAGAATGGAGATATGGAAGTATGCGTCCTTTAAATCTATCGTGATGAACCAGTCCTCGAACTGGATCTGACTCACGATGATAGGAATCTCTCGAGGCTGGCATCGGGTGATACAAGAGCCTCGTTCCCAACCCCCTGAAGCGGATGACCGGCAGGAAGTAGTTGGGAACGATTCTCTGTGTGCGGACGCGTGAGCTGCCCAGCCGCAGCGTGCATTCGCGGGAAATCGATGTGGCCCGAAGCGTCATAGACGGCGGGATTCCACATCGATTTCCCCAGGGCGCTGCAGAAGAAACAACCTCGGTTGCTCTTCTGCTGGGGGGACCGCCCTTAGAAGCCCAGCCGCAGCTAGGGCTTCTTCCCAGCAGCCTTCCGTGCCTGGAGCACGCTCCTTAGATCACCTCTAGGAGCGGAAGGCTGCTGTCGAGTCTGGCGAGTCCCATACCCTGCCTCGCGAGCCCCCAGGACATTAGCATAGTCCAAAACAGGGGGATTGGAAACTCGCGAGGAGAAGGGTTTCTTCCATGATCTACACACCTCGGTGTGCAGATCCAGGAAGAACGGCAAGCCCTGGCGAGGCATTTGCACCCGGTGAGGAAAGAACCGGTCATCCAGCCTACTGGTTGGCTGGACCTCCGGTGCTTCCTGTGGCCAATTAATATTTAACTCGGCCACCGCACGGGTCAAAACCTCGACCAGCTCCTCTTGGGCGGGTGGATGAAGCACTAATAGACTTCCTGCTTCTCCACCCGCCGCGATGCCACCCTCATCCGGCT
Organism: Romanogobio albipinnatus; assembly: GCA_023566225.1. NCBI lineage: Eukaryota > Metazoa > Chordata > Actinopteri > Cypriniformes > Gobionidae > Romanogobio > Romanogobio albipinnatus. The sequence continues at coordinate 5,496,672 of CM042261.1, read as the reverse complement.
CCTCGGAACCAGAGAGGATGAGCATCGGACCCTCCACCCCGGGGGAAGAAGCCGCAGCGCGGGCTTCTACACGGGGAGGAAGGCCATCGGAACTGTCAGAGGAGGATTGGGAAAGTGCCGCAGCAGTCCCAAAACCCTCTGACAAGTCCCGTTGTGAACCCCATGATCTGCGACGCCGCGCTGCCTCAGCAACCGCGGGTCCAGTACCACGGGTCCAAAAAACCTTGAGTTCACTCACAAAACGTTTGCGTTCCCCTGAGAAACTTTGCGTTCCCTCACAAAACTTTTGCGTTCCCTTAGAATCTTTGTGCTCCCTCATAAAACGTTAGCGTTCCCCCGAGAAACTTTGCGTTCCCTCACAAAACTTTTGCGTTCCCTGAGAAACTTTGCGTTCCCTTACAAAACTTTTGCGTTCCCTGAGAAACTATGCGTTCCCTCATAAAATGTTTGCGTTCCCCTGAGAAACTTTGCGTTCCCTCATAAGACGTTTGCGTTCCCCTCTGAAACTTTGCCTTCCCTCACAAAACATTTGCGTTCCCCTGAGAAACTTTGCGTTCCCCCACAAAATGCTTGCAATCCCTCGAGAAACTTTGCGTTTCCTCAAAAAACATTTGCGTTCACTGAGAAACTTTGCGTTTCCTCAAAAAACATTTGCGTTCCCTGAGAAACTTTGCATTCCCTCATAAAACGTTTGCGTTCCCCTGAGAAACTTTGCGTTTCCTCAAAAAATATTTGCGTTCCCTGAGAAACTTTGCGTTCCCTCATAAAACGTTTGCGTTCCCCTGAGAAACTTTGTGTTCCCTCAAAAAACTTTTGCATTCCCTTAGAAACTTTGTGCTCCCTCATAATACGTTAGCGTTCCCCCGAGAAAATTTGCATTCCCTCACAAAACTTTTGCAATCCCTGAGAAACTTTGCGTTCCCTCATAAAACATTTGCGTTCCCCTGAGAAACTTTGCGTTCCCTCATAAAACGTTTGTGTTCCCCTGAGAAACTTTGCGTTCCCTCACAAAACTTTTGCATTCCCTTAGAAACTTTGTGCTCCCTCATAATACGTTAGCGTTCCCCCGAGAAACTTTGTGTTCCCTCACAAAGCTTTTGCGTTCCATGAGAAACTTTGCGTTCCCTCATAAAACGTTTGCGTTCCCCTGAGAAACTTTGCGTTCCCTCACAAAACTTTTGCGTTCCCTGAGAAACTTTGCGTTCCCTCATTAAACGTTTGCATTCCCCTGAGAAACTTTGTGCTCCCTCATAATACGTTAGCGTTCCCCCGAGAAAATTTGCATTCCCTCACAAAACTTTTGCAATCCCTGAGAAACTTTGCGTTCCCTCACAAAACTTTTGCATTCCGTTAGAATCTTTGTGCTCCCTCATAATACGTTTGCGTTCCCCTGAGAAACTTTGCGTTCCCTCACAAAACTTTTGCGTTCCCTGAGAAACTTTGTGTTCCCCCATAAAACGTTTGCGTTCCCTCATAAAACGTTTGCGTTCCCTCATAAAATGTTTGCTTTCACCTGAGAAACTTTGTGTTCCCTCATAATACGTTTGCGTTCCCCTGAGAAACTTTGCGTTCCCTCACAAAACTTTTGCGTTCCCTGAGAAACTTTGTGTTCCCTCATAATACGTTAGCGTTCCCCCGAGAAACTTTGCGTTCCCTCACAAAACTTTTGCGTTCCCTGAGAAACTTTGCGTTCCCTCATAAAACGTTTGCGTTCCCCTGAGAAACTTTGCGTTCCCTCACAAAACTTTTGCGTTCCCTGAGAAACTTTGTGTTCCCTCATAAAACGTTTGCGTTCCCTCATAAAATGTTTGCGTTCCCTCACAAAACTTTTGCGTTCCCCTGAGAAACTTTGTGTTCCCTCATAAAACGTTTGCGTCCCCCCGAGAAACTTTGCGTTCCCTCACAAAACTTTTGCGTTCCCCTGAGAAACTTTGCGTTCCCTCATAAAACGTTTGCGTTCCCCTGAGAAACTTTGTGTTCCCTCATAAAACGTTTGCGTTCCCCTGAGAAACTTTGCGTTCCCTCATAAAACGTTTGCGTTCCCCAGAGAAACTTTGTGTTCCCTCATAATACGTTAGCGTTCCCCCGAGAAACTTTGCGTTCCCTCATAAAACGTTTGCGTTCACTGAGAAACTTTGCGTTCCCTCACAAAACTTTTGCGTTGCCCTGAGAAACTTTGCGTTCCCTCATAAAACGTTTGCGTTCCCTGAGAAACTTTGCGTTCCCTCATAAAACGTTTGCGTTCCCCTGAGAAACTTTGTGTTCCCTCATAAAACGTTTGCGTTCCCCCGAGAAACTTCACGTTCCCTCACAAAACCTTTGCGTTCCCCTGAGAAACTTTGCGTTCCCTCACAAAACGTTTGTGTTCCTCCGAGAAACTTTGCGTTCCCTCAAAAAACCTTTGCATTCCCATGCAAAACATTTTTGTTCCCCATCATTTGTGTTAATTTTTCTTCCCATTTCATATTGACCCGTGCAGTACAATTGCTTTTATATACTCTACCAGACGTCAGCGGGCAGCACTGAGCCATTTACAGGACATTCGCTTAGAAGGATAGAAGAAGAAAAGTAGCAGATCCGCCATAGCATGCAAAGTTTAGAACAAAAACAAAAACAATGGAGAAGGATTTGCTGCTTCGACTTGGACAGCATGTGCTGTTGTACGTGGAACGCGGACGGCCGAAGTATACTTTAGGCTTAAAATGCTTAAAATTCCCTCAATAGCTATAGCAAGTAAAAAGCTAATGGAAACATTAAAAGCTTCCTCTAATGGAAAAGGCCTGAAATTATGGAAGGGTTGCTTACAGTGCATTATTCACAACAATATGCAAGTTACAAGACAAATATTGCAATAGTGGATATTTCCCTTGTTTGACAATTGCAATCTAGTTTGATAACTTTCACAATGGGTACTAGATTAGAACCGCATGGTGCAAACATTGCTCACTGTGTTGTGTTGTTGACGGACAGAGAAACCGCTGGTTTGGAAATGGCAAGCGAGATTGGTCATGCAAGCAATATCAGCAGATAACGATCCCCAAATAAAGCAATGAAAAAAATGAACCCAAATCGAAAAACATGGCACTCACTGACAACACAAATACATTCAACGGAAAATAAGACAGGCACAAGCAAACAAAATAAAAGAGTCAATTAAAACAAACATGACGCTGTTGAAGATCATTGCAGGTTTTTTTAAATATTTGGTCAATGGGAGACATGCTGTAGTTTATCTCGAGCTGAAGTGACTGTAGCTGCATATCTTCATGACTGTCTTTCAGAATTTGATGGCATAAAACTATTTTACCTTCTTCATTTTACAAGGACAATATGTTTTACTATGGGTGCCCAGGGACCCCAAGAGGGCTTCAAAAAATAATTAATATATAGAAAATCCAATTATTAATATATAGAAAATCACAATTAATATAAAGAAAATCCAAATTTACTATAAATAGCACTATTTTTTTATTTTATTTGAATGAAACTGAAAATGTTTATTTTCAAGTTATTTCCCTTTTTTGTCATTTAATTTGCCTTTAGTACAATGTATAAAAAAATATATAAAAAATATAATTTAATTAGTATGCAGACACAATGTTCTCTTCATAATATCATGATTACTATTTGTCTTACACAGTGTAAATTGGTCTTTTTCATTATATTTAGAGATCATTGGCATCAAAAAGTTTGAAAACCCCTGATTTAGGGAATCAAAAGAGCTATTTAAATCTACAGGACTGGCTCCATCTTGGCACAACTGTTTTAATAATTGAATACATACTAAGCATTCACTAAAATAAAACACAAATATTTAATGTTTTAGAGAGTGCGCGCTGGAACATTAAAGTGAAGAAACATGAATTTGTGCCTTGTTTAACCAAATTACGTAATTATGCCTAGGTGAACTACGCTCATAAATGTCTGATGCATGTTACGTAACTCACAAGGTTAAACTTTTTCTATACTTCAGCGAATCCATCATTTAAAGGGCTTCAGCTGCAGCCGTATAGAAATCTTTGTTTGTGAAAGCAAAACGGGGAGAAGCTAATCCAAACTGGATGCCGGTTTAAAAATGAATTTTACGACGAGCCACAAGGTCACGCCCTCATTATGGTGTACAAATCACAATTTTACGCTAAACTGCCATTCATGCTTTTGAGGAAATAACTCTCAGTGGGGGGTTGAATTAAATGGCCTGGAAACTTCTGCTTGCGAGATATTGGTGGGAACTGAAATTCATCCGATAACTGCTTACAGCGCGAGGTGATCTTGCAATGATCTTACAGTCACTGTTTGCTGTAATCGGCTCCAGACGAGGAACACAGATTTACCATAAAATAGTAACAAAGGGTAGACTCACAGATAGAAAACTTGTTGCTGTTGTCTTTGCCAGGGAATAATTTTACTCCTCTAGATTTGAAATCTACAGACCTTTTCACTAGTTAAAAAAGGGAATGAAACAAAAAAACATGAAATCAGGTGAAACAGATTTTAAATAAACTTGTCAGCATTGAGAAAATAAACCATCATCAAGCGCATGAGAGAGAAGAGCAGAAAAGTAGAGCAGGGTCGACAATTTCCAAAGTGCTCTGCGAACAGAAAATATGGGCATGTGTTGAATAAAAAGCAAGGGCATAAAATGAAAACGTGAAGATTAATAAAGGCGTGGTGGGACAGGACTTCTGTTCAGTTGTCAACCTTGACAAGGGGAAGATTTCGGCTTGTGCTGCATGTCTACACCTTTGGATGTGAAGCAGACTTTGTCAAATGCCTCTCAGAAGTATTTGTGCCGCAAACGCCATTCCTACGGGAGGAAAGGGGCTGTTTGACATGCATGCAGACAAATAGGGCTAATCCGGACAAGCATGTAGCCTAGCGTGTCAAAGGTCAAACAGAAGTCTTGTTGGGAATGTAAAACCTATTAATAGTAATAACATTGTGGAAAATGCTTTCTTTGCATTAATGCCTCTTTTTCCCTTTGTGAATGGCGCATGTCATTAAATCAGCTAATTAATAAATGCTTAATGAATGCAAAGCAACACAAACAATTCCTGGGCGTCACATGGGAAGACGGACCTGAAAATGAACCCCGGTGATGTGACGTGGCTAGAAATCGGTAACGGACAGAAATGAGAGCTTCCAAAATTGGAGCTATAAGCAATTTTACATTTTAAAACCGCACCTGTGATATTTTTGGCATTGGGATTTATGAGTATTCATAGAAAACAACTGTGTTTCCCATAACAGAGCAGTAATTTTTTGTCTTGAAATGGATGACGCAGTGAAAAGATAACATGGTAGGGATACTATCTAGAGAGGTCGTACAAGTGCACATTCAGCAGTAGCTTTACTTCCTTTAGAGACTGATTATTTATATATAAAGATTGCATGTTTGTTCTAGAGGGGCTTAAATTTGAGAGTTCACACAGCCTATTAATATATGAATGAAATATGTTGTTTGCCCACCCTTACATAATCTTACAGCAAACGCTGTTCCAACATTTGTAGCTTCATTGTTCAAAACACTTTTAGGTCCAAATGCTTTCCAAAGATCACTTTCACATCGAGAAAAGCTAAAAGCAGTGACGTTATCAAAATGCAAGCACATGATACAACATCTAAGTCTAATGCCAATCAAATCCTCCAAAAACAATGCAAGATTATAATAATAATACAAATTCAGATACCTAAAAAAAAAAAGGGTATATTAGAGTTGAACGGTTAGCCATGCACTAAAAGATTGTGATCTTGATTTAAACACCCACTCGATCTTATTCCTTAATGACAACAATTCGACCTTTGACAAGTACAATTACATTCAGATCTGCGTTCTGAGACAGAGCGAGCCGTTGTCACGTATAGATATGAAGCAGTCTTTACAACCACACAGTGTCATTATTTCTGTCTTACAATAATTCAAATTTCCACAGAAGTACTGGGATAAAGGTTTATAGTTCAGATATGAACACTGATGTCTACGGAAGCAAACAAAATAGAGCAAATAACCTTTTGAAAGTAACTTGAATCAATTACATTGTTACACCAGTAGTGACGACAAGAGACTGTTAAAAATGTATGTGTCATTGAATCATTCATTCAAGAGATTCGTTCAAAATGCTGATTCATCCAGTAATGAAGTCTTTATGAGTGAGTCATTGAATCAATCAAAAATAATTAATTAATAAAATATATGTATTTTTATATGTATATGTATTCCTCAATTTAACCAGAATCAGTTCTATGGTGTATCAAGTTGTCAGTGCAAAAAGTCAGAAGTAGCAGATCAAAACTATGTATTACAGCCACTCTGAAGCAAAACTGCCCTAGTTATTATATAGCTGATCCTGGCCCATTAATGTCTCCTGGATTTAAAACGACAAATTTCTCTTGCTTCCTGAGATGTATCATTATTTCAAAGTACTCTTACAAAGAACATTATAATTAAAGGACTGGTCTGGGTACAATACGTTTCATAGACCATATTTGAGGCACAATGCTGCGAGACACAGAATATAACCGACTCAATCCATTCCTCTTTCTTTTATAGTTCACAATCAAATCACAGTTGCAGCAACGCATTTACAATGCCAGTCTCCAGAAGGTTGAAAAGCATGACGCAAGCTTGTATTTTTGATAAAGTTTTGCATGAATCATTTCGTAAAATCCTGTTTATTATTTGAGCTATACAGTTGTAGACCACCATTTTAGAAGTGGTAATACATGTAAACGGCAACCTTTTGATAACCTTGCATGTACTGTATAATATGCATGCATGCATATGCATATACACTGTAAAAAAAAAAAGGTTTTCAACGTGAAAAAAAGTGTTTGTGCTGCCTGAAAATTTTGGGTCCCATCATACACCCGGCACAATGTGACGCCAGGCGCAAAGCAAGTGTTTTTTACTAATTTTTAATCATTTTCACGTCTATCTCCATGTTGTTTAGATAGCAAATGCACTTGTGCCCATCTGTTCGCCCATGGGTGTGCTGGTCTGAAAACCAGGTGTGTTCAGGAGCATTGTTGGTGCATTGCTATTTTGAGGAACTGAAAGCGACTGCACCATTGACCAAACCTGCTCTAAAGTCAATTGTGCAGTATTTTTTGTGTTATTTAAAGGCCGTGTTAGTAATATGCGCCTATAGGCGGACAGTGTTGCCACAGTTACTTTGAAAAAGTAATCTGATTACTGATTGCTGACTACTCCTTTGAAAAGTAACTTAGTTACTTTACAGATTACTTGATTTTAAAAGTAACTAAGTTAGATTACAAGTTACTTCATTAGTTACATTCAGTAGTTGCCGACAGCATCCCTCAACATAAAAAGGACAACTGTTTTTGCCAACACTCACTTTATTAGAAGTGCATTTTTAACAGTAACGTCAACAATGTATCTCCTGACATTTTAAGTTGAAATAAAACAAATATTTCCTGAAAAAAAAATATTTTACTAAAAAAATGTATAAAGACAGTGTTCACTTAACATAAATACTCTCCCCGAGATGCAAGAAGAAAGCAAAAATATATATTTTTACTAAGGAAAATTACAAAAATAGTAACGCACAGTGACTTATTTTAATCTGATTACTGGTTTGGAAATAGTAACGCGCTAGATTACTTGTTACTGGAAAAAGTAGTCAGATTAGTAATCACTGTATCTCTGTAGACGGGTACACAACGCGTGTACACTCTGCTTATTACACACACAGGGATGTGCAGCACACACACATTTTTAAATATTAAAAATAAAAGGATTACAATATAAAAGATTATTATTGTCATAATGGATAGTCATTGCATGTATCAAAATTAGCCTACCTATTTGCAGTAATGACGAGCAAGTAGGCGTCATTGGACGAGCAGATCCCTTTCCTCGCTAGAGAAGCGTTCAGTTTTTTCGCTTGCAAATTCCACCATGTAAATAGCGAATCCGGCAACTGGCTTTTAAAGGGAATGGGAGATGAGTCTCTGATTGGTTTATTGCATGTTATGCCCAAAACACTCCCATGACTCATTAAGAGACTAGGTACAACCCTTTTGGACCATGTGCCGGGCGCACCGACCATTTTTCCCATGGTTAAACTTGCAAAAGTGGATTCGGACACGCCCTAAGTGCACCTGCGCGATGAGCTTCAGACCATGTGCTCAGATCGGTAAAACAGGGCCCTTTAAAGGTCCCGTTCTTCGTGTTTTTTTGAAGCTTTGATTGTGTTTACAGCGTGCAATATAACATGTGTTCATGTTTCGCGTGTAAAAAAACAATGTATATTTCAACAATGTATATTAAAGTATTTTTCACACAATTTACTTATCTGTGTACCGCTGTTTTCACTGTCCTAAAAACGGCTGATGAGTTCCTTGTTCTATGAAGTCCCTCCTTCAGAAATATGTAACGAGTTCTGATTGTGCCAGCGGTTCCCGTGTTGTGATTTGACCGCAGCTTAGCGCACGTTGCACGGTTCCTGTGTTGTGATTCGACAGCAGCTTAGCGCACATTGCACGGAAAGGTCACGCCTCTTAACGGGAGATGTATGCGCTCAATGATCTCTACAGCGTCCCTGGGAAAGCCAAACAAAGGTGATTTGACTCCGGGATGAAAATAACAGCGTCTCGACGACATGGCGACAAACACACTCAAACGCAACACTTCCTCGTCTTCTACACGCAACACTTCCTCTTCTCCACGTGGGAGAGGAACAAGACCACGCCCCGTTTTTCGCGTATTCTTGTGGGCGGAGGTTAGTCTGTTCTACTGTTCTACTGACGTCATTTATGAAGGAAGTACCAGGATGTAGTCCAAGCCGGTCGTTTGCTGTAGGCTTTGAAAGGGAACTTCTGTTAAATAAAATATCTCGCTTGGCATTGAACTTTGAGCTTTATAATTTTACAGGTATTATTTATGCTCTAACAGCAACATTACACACTAACTAAAGTTTGAACAATGGGATCACGAAGAACAGGACCTTTAAGTTTAAAAATTTGAATTCAAATTGTAAGTCAACTCAAATATCCAAGTTGTCACTAAGTACAACTTCACATTTCAAGTTGACTAAACTTAAACATTTTAAGGCAGCATGAAAACGTTCTTTTTTCAAGTTGAAACAGCTCTTGTTTTTTACAGTGTAGCCTACAGTCAAAGTAGACTGACTGATTATTTAAGCGATCCAATCACACACCAGTCAAACATGTGCATTACTGCTATACTTTTCAATCATACTGTAATCAGAATTTCTTAAAAACCTGAGGGATGAGTTGAATTTATATTGTATGCTAATCAACAACCTGCCAGAATTAGACCCGGAGCATCCTTTACAGTCACCCATAAGTACTTCCTGAAGTTGACACGTCTAAACATTATATAACGTCTCTTTTATACTAAACTGAATATCTGGAGGACGCAGTTTCAGAATGGTAGGTGATTAATACACCTACAGTATCCGGTTGAAAATGAAATCATTCTATCAACACCTAATGGAACCTCGCTTTCATTACTGAGCATCCATTAACCACCCACTGAATCAGCCCATCGCCATAAATAAATAAAAACCAATGAAAAACTGATTTTCAAAAATCATTAGAAGGTTTAAACACGCTATTGACAAAGGCACGTCCAGATCCAAAGGGTTTAGTCAATTATTCTGCAGAGGGAAATTTGCTCTGGCACCTATTTCTTCTTAAAAGGTTTATGCTGAATAAATCATTTGACATGAGACCTGTAAATGAGACGTTCCTCAAGTGATAACGCATTTAAACTGAGGATAGGACTGTTGACCTTAATCAATGACATGACATTAAACCACTTTTAAAGGTACATTGAAACGCACTGAGATTACACATAACGCTATTTGCCGTAACACTTTTTCAAGCATTAGAAATCAAAACTAACCTTCAGTTATAATCACATTCCTTTTAAGCTGCGGCACGTCATCCCGTAAGTGCAGAGATGTTCTATCATTATAAACTCGAATAGAAACCCTGACATAAAATCGTAACGCACATGATTCATTCAAAATTTTGGCAGAAATGGCTACACACCAGAATTATGGTGATGGCGACGGATTTCTCTTTTGTAAACGAGAGCCATTTGTCATAGGATATTATCACAAATGATGTTTCAGCACGTCTTTCAATCACTTATGTCACTTTAGACATCTTAAGTTATTTGCTTATCGCTCGTATCGAAAATGGCACAAAATGCTGTACGCCATCAATAAAGACTATAAACGCTCCAGACGACACATTAAAACACAAACTCATTCATTACAATTCACGCGTTTAACAGCTTGGATGCAACATCAGCAACCTGTATAGGCAAATGCACATAAATACAGTATATCCTAATGCACTGTAAAAGAAGCTGTTCTGCAATCCTCCCACCCCGAATATAGGCAATAAAGACCACGCTTTCCACAATTACTGTCTATTACCTGTCAAACCAAACTTTCCTCAAATTCTTTATGGCACCGAACTGACATTTTACATCTATAATTAGTCATTTAACATTTTCCTGAGCCTCCACATGTGTGACAAAGGCATTTCGACACCTATTCGGGCTAAGAGCACTTTTCAAACACTAATTAATTTAAAAATCGAGCAGCTGTCAGCAGCTAACCAAGGTCAACATATTCATGGTTTCTTGGAAATGAATGCTTCAGTGAGCTGCACAAGATGAGGGGTACAAATCAAATCTTCAAATCCTCATTACAAGGAGCTCCAAAGGACCCGGATGGGTTGGAAGGTTTGTTATGAGAACAGTTGTTGACGCACAGCTGCTGCACACTCGCACCTTCACCTGTTTAACCTGTTCACCTGAGTTAAGCTAAGATTTCAAAACACAACCAACAAGCCACATCTTCAAAACTCCCACTGAAAATCCGCTTTGCCTCTCATTTTATATGTACATCAGCTCTTCCGGGTATCTTTGATGTGATCTCAGACATGTCCTTGCATCGCCACCTTATCTCTCTGTCGAGTCCCTTGGCAACCTATCCCCATGTCCATCTAGTCAAGGATAGATTACAGTAATTGTTTTCCGCCCTGGATGTCAGATTATTAGCTAAACCAAAGTCAAGAGTGGATCCTGTGCGCCATTTGTTATCAGAAAGGAAATGGTGATACTATCATATTTCCCTGCCATAAAACTGACCTTCACCTTGTCACTGTCAGGCACATGAGGGCATTATTACATAACATATCAGTTATGACAATACCAGCAATGCAGGTCACGTGGATCAGCATTTACTGTGAACGCCCGCTCTGAGACGCACGTAACCTACACGCATGTAAAGAGATATTAAACCCACAGGGCATGTATGTATGTAATTGAATTGTAGTTTTTGTGAATTCACAATAGCACTATGCTATAGAACGGTTTTTAAATGGTTTAAATCAACCCAATCTCACGGCAATTCATATGTATTTTACGAGGTGGCTAACACAAATTTGTACGACCTCACTCGTATGATTTTTGCTAAATCGTACGTAGTTGACGAGTTGGTCAATTCATATGATTTCGTACGAATGACCTAACCTCAAACCCCACCCCTAAACCTACCCATCACTGCAGTATAGACAAATCATACGAGTGCAGGGTTGGCACAAGCTCAACTGCCACTCTAGGCAAAACACTGTCATGCCGCCCCCACACACTCACAATTAAAGGTGTCATGAACTGGCTTTTAAATGTTTTTATACTGTTGTTTGAGGTCTACTTATGACGTTCGCATGGTTTTTACATTAAAAATGTGGTTCGAGTGACCCCGCTGGTCAGTTCCAGAGCCTGGCTACAGCATCAGGGGCTGTCCACTGGGTCGCGAAGACCATCTATCGGCTACGCGATTCAGTTCCCTCAGGCTCCCCCCCGCTTCCGGGGAGTCCGCGCTCCATGCGTGCGGAGGTTGCCACCCTACTTGCGAAGGGTGCGATCGAGCCTGTCCCTCCAGCCGAAATGAAGTCCGGCTTCCTCAGCCCTTACTTCATTGTACCCTAGGAAACCGGTGGGTTACGGCCAATCCTGGACCTGCCCATCCTGAACCGATCCCTTCACAGGCTTCCGTTCAGGATGACGGTAGCGAACGCTTCCTCGGACGCGTTCGTCCGGTAGATTGGTTGTAGCGTTCGACCTGAAGGACGCTTACTTCCATGTCTCCTTCCTCAACGCGGACCGTTCCTACGGTTTGCTTCGAGCGGCGGACATTCAGTACGCAGTCCTCCCATTCGGGCCAGCTCTGTCCCGTCGTGACTCTACGTAGTTTATCGAGGCAGCCCTTGCGCCACTCAGGCAGCACGGGGTTCGCATCCTGAACTACTTCGATGACTGGCTCATACTGGGTCACTCTCGAGCGCAGGTGTGCGGACACAGAGTCCAAGTGCTCTGGCACTTAGCCCGTCTGGGCCTTCGGGTCAACTGGGAGAAGAGCGACTCTGCCCCATGCAGAGGATCTCTTTTCTCAGTATGGTTTCCGACTCGGTCGCCATGTGCGTGCTGCTTACCAGAGAGCATTAATTCGAGAGCAATAGTGTGGTCCCACTGAAGTTTTTTCAGAGGCTCCTGGGGCATATGGCATCTGCAGCCGCATTAACGCCGCTCGGATTGCTTCATATGAGACCACTTCAGCTTTGGCTTCGCGATCGAGTCCCGAGATGGGCATGGCTTTCGGGCACGCTCCGGGTCCCAGTGACTCGGGCCTGCCTGCAGACCCTCACCCCGTGGCCGAACCTCCGATATACCCACGATGTGGGGCGGAGTTACGCATGCAAATTCCGCATGCCCATGGCATTGGCACTGCCATTGGGCGCTGTTAAATTCCTCGAAGGTAATTGGCTTCTAAGCGAAATCCCCATTCGTTAGTCACTAACGTTATGTCTCCGTTCCCTCCTCAGGGAACGAGGGTTACATACGTAACCAAGACGTTAATGCACTATGAACTAACATGAATGATCAAGGTACAATTGTATTGCTCGTATTAATACATGCTGTAAAAATGTATGCATAATGCTTATAGTTCATGTAAGCTACTACATCCTTATTGCATAGGGACTTGCATAGTGTTACCTATGAAATGTACATGCATGTTTCTAGATTATTAGTAAAGAAACAAATTTGACCTGTAATATTTTAATGTTTAAATTATTTTCTGAAGAATTTGTTATGTTAGAACTTCTCATTTTAATATTCATATTTATATGTTTTTAATTTAGCACATTTTCAAAGTTCAACACTGTTTTTATTATGTTTTTTTTATCCAGTATCCATTTTAAAAACTATCGGTCAATTAATCGGTTATCGGCAAGTGCGGTCCAACCTAGTTATCGGTATCTGTAACATCGGTCGACCTAAAACTATCAAACATTTTTGAAGTGTTGCTTCATTCGTTCATGTAATCTCATCCTGTCTGCAAATCCAGTCTCTTGTTTACAAACGAATCTGGTGAAATGAACATAAGCTGGATATTCATAAAAAAAAAAGTTCAACCACATATTTCCAATATTAGAATCCGAATGAAGCTTATGCAGCGACTGTGTTCTTCCACAACCAGGCACAGCGCAATATCTTGCTATCTTCGGCATGTTTATTGCTCGGTAGCGCGATCAGTTTAGCTCTACGAGTTGGTGGACGGGGCTACATAATCAGGCGTTTTTATCTGATGAGGCGCCGTTTTAGCATACTATGACGTCAGTGGTCGACATATTCTGAGATCTCTCGTTTTCTGGGCCTGGTGTCAATAAAAGCTTTTCTTTGAATAACAAGGTTTTTCAAACGAGTTTTCAGCTCTGAAACTTACAGGATATTCTTATATCACGATGAACTTTTATATATCAAAGGCTCAAGGGAAAGGCAAGGCAAGTTTATTTGTATAGCACATTTCATACACAGGGGCAATTCAAAGTGCTTTACAGAAATGAAGTTAAAATATGATTGATATGAAAATATACGAAAGTTGATTTCTCAATTTATCACCCCTTTAAAGACGATCTTTGAGATGCAAGTGAAAGACTGGAGATTTTGTTAATTGATAAAATTGCACTAAAATAAAAGCATATAGAAGCATGTTTTCAGATTTCTTAAAAATTCTGCAACGTTCAAGACAAATCAGCACCACTAGTGCAAATGCAAATTCTGTTTAATATTATATAATACGTAGCCTATACGTACAGGTCTGGAGTAGCCATCGGAATGAAGGGAAGTTAATTTAGATTTAGAATAACTAATGGAGTGATAACTTGATGATGGAAGTGCATTAATTCAAACGAATGTGGGAAAAGGGAGAAGAGCGAGCTCTGCAAAAAGCGGATTCGAACCCGTGTCGATCGCATCAAAACCTAGATCCGTGACTGATCTACTGACTACGCCACTGAAAATGTTGAAATATGTGCGTCTTTTTTAATCTTGTGTGGCCCAAGCAGGCATTGTTGGGCGGAGCTAGTGTGAATAGCACTTGCCAACAAAACGCACAATTTGCACTTGGTGTGAATAGACACTTAGTTTAAGGCAATAGAAAATGGTCTAATAATGCGGTTCGGGAATTCTCATCTGTGGAATGCACCGTTATTTTGCCGATTACACGACACGGGTGAATTACAATGGAGGATTTCAAAAAATTAAACAAAGGAGTACTTGAATTTAAAGGGGTGATGAATTGAGAAATCAACTTTCCTTTGAGCTTTTGGTATATACAAGTTAATCGTGATATATATATACAAGAATATCCTGTAAGTTTCAGAGCTGAAAACGTCCTTGTTAGTCAAAGATAAGCTTTTATTGACACCAGACCCAGAAAACGAGAGATCTCAGAATATGTCGACCACTGCCCACCGATAATCCTTTATTTGAGGTGTTATTGGTTTATTCGTGATCAGACTCGGACTTGTAACGTTTGTGTGTGTTTGTGTGTATGGTTCACGGTTATTCATTGATCGGGCCAGCCAAGTAATAAAAAAATATCATTCCAATCAATCGCGGGTACTCTTCACAGTTCTTGAGAGATGAATCATTGTGTTTGTTTGATAAAGGCATTTTGCAAGTCCTGTGAGCATTTCTCCAGACGCTTTAAAAACAATTTCCACATGTACTGAGGGGAGCTGAAGCTCAATAAATGTGCAAATCTTATCCAGTCCTAGCCGTGGGCGTTTACTTCCAAGTCTTCAGTGCGGGAACGTCCATCAAAACCGCGCGTTTTTCAGAGAGCCTCAAAACCAAGGCAGAAAATAGCCTATTACTTATTCATTATGATGTTTTTGAATGTAAAAACCATGTAAACGTCATACGTTGACCTCAGACAACAGTATACATTTTTTTTAAAAAAACAGTTCATGACCCCTTTAATCTAGGAATCGTGACAGCTCTAATATAAAGCAGGTTGAAAATCTGAGAGGTTACACTTTAAACAACTCTTTCCAATAAAACCATTAGGAAAAATTAAAAACAGAGGAGAAGTATAATAATACTTGAGGAACATTGCTGCTTTCTGGCCATTACTTTATCTGAAAGCCTTTCTGAGTGAATTTTGACATAATTCTTGGATAAATCTCCTCTGAGACCAAGTGCTCTAGAAGTAATGGCAACACTGAGAGCCATTAGAGTTACAGATATATTTCTCTCCTGGGGATGTTTACCCTTTAAAGACTTATATACCCCTAAGGACTCAGACGCTTACCAAATCTCTGCATTATCAATGAATAGTGGACGAAAGACTATCTTCTGTACACTGAGGGTGGTGGTGGTGGGTGTAATATCAGCTGTGGTTGCCATGGGAACACAAGCTGTGGTCAGAGAACGGCCTTATTGACCCCTTCAAGCGGAAAACTCAATCACAATAAAATGTGTATTTCACAGTTCTCAAGTAGCTCAAGAAGCTCAAGTAAGCGAGGAGAAAACTGTAAATGACCTATAAGGTGAGATAAATACTGCTTATGTTCTAAAATTGAGCAGTTTGATGAGCCACTGTAGCTCAAGGGAAACATTATTAGTATTTCTGCTTCTGTGAATGAATAATCTATACAAAAAAGAACATTATGTGTGCCCTTCGGTTGCTTATGTATGAGTAAACATTATTAAACATTATTAAACACAGAAGACCAGTAGAGGAGATACTAGCTTGTGCTTTTGTTGATCCATTGCCTGCTTTGATAAAGACATGTTGGCTATGATAAACATATCAAGCATCGCCCTGTCCAAAGAATTATGCAAGCGATAATCCACGGCTATAGGTGTACATTAAATGATTATGGTATGGATATGAATCATTAATCACTCAACAGTCAAAGCATGTTTTTATTTTCCCTCTTTAAAATCATTCCTATCATCTGATTTCCTGCTGTTCTAATTTATTCTGTTTAGAGAGTCTCTCCATGTTTATTTAGCCTGGTTATCAATTAGACCGCAATGTTCTTGCAGCCAAAATAACTAGATATAAATTGACTGATTTCAGGACATTTAGCAAACAACTCACCCATTTTCGAGCAGAAATGAAGGGGAAATTCAGCTCTAAAAATACTTATACTGCCATTTATTTGAATGGCCACTTTATTTTTCAACATGGAAGGATTTCCTGTGATTGTGCAAGACTTCCGATTCATTGATGATTAATAAAAAGAAGAAGAATATGATAACAAACACCAGTTTGCAACGTCAAGCAAAATTGGTTCTAAGCATTTCATAAAAAGTCAATAGAGGATTTTAAAGGTTTAAGTATAAGTTTCTCAACAACAACAACAAAAAAGATTTATAAAATGTAATTACCTACAAAACAGTTTGAATGGAGTATTCAGCTTAAGCCATTAAGATGTTTAACATTTAGTGTTTAAATTATGTCTTTATCCTTTTGACATAGCTTTTACTTGTTTTAAGAATAAATTAAATAACAATTCATAAAGTTTATACTTGCTATAAAAATAGAAAATGAGGTAAAAGAAATAACCTTGTTTACATTCTAACCAGGGCTTGACATTAACTTTTTTTTGCTCACCAGTCGCTGTGGCTAGTGGTTTTCCAAAGTTACTAGCCACTCAGCATTTTCACTGGCCATGATTTTGACATCGATACCATGGGAAAAAACTGCCAAATAGATATTTTTAATACTATCTCATAATTTGTCAGCAGGAATATTAGGCTGCTGTCACTTTAAGAGCTGACGCACGGATCCATTATACTGTTACACATGCGTTTTCTTTCTCAACTGTTTACGCTCACTTAAAACAGAACTGACTGTGTTTACGTGAATACTCGCCAAGACCAGCATTTTTACATTATTTTGTGTGTATTTGACTGCTTAAGCGCAATAAGCAGTGAAAAAGAACTCAATTTAGTGCTGAGAGGTGGCTTTATGTGCACGCGCTTTGGGTGTTAGAGCAAAATCTGCGGGAATGAGTCGAATTATGCGTAATCTCACGGTGAAATTCAAGCCCTGCAACAGCAACAATATTCATCTTGAGCAAATGAAGCGAGTGAGTGAAGGGAGGCAGGTTTGTGTGTAACTCGCGGTCTGTAAAATGTATATTTATGTATAAAACCGACCAAAGTGGCTAATAGAAGTGATTGCGTTACATGCCAATTGTAACAAGTAAATTTAGGTACTGCTCCTTTAAGGCGGAACACACTTTCTCACTCACTCACTGATGAGTGGGCAGTCCGTAGATGGAGCGCGAGCTGTGAACATCGCATGTATGTGTGTAATATATTTCTGTTGCTCTTTGCCCTGTTTATTTTCTGTTCAGTAACGCAGTTGTTAGTGGAGTGTTCGGACGCCACTTGTAACGCTTTCAGAGCTGCCAACTCTCACGCATTGGCCGTGAGACACACACATTTGATTGGTTTCACACGCTCACACGCCACACCCCTGATTTCTCACGCTGAAGTGTCAACCTGGTCGGTCAAATGCCTGAAAGATGAGTTTATAGATCTACCAGTTACCAGCTACTCGTTATCGACTATGGTAGTTATGCTTTCAGTGAGGGGGTTCAAGATAAATGTGCAAATAAATACGGCGTAGTGCGACCAAAAGCTACATTCCGTTTTGGGTTCTGACAAGAACGAGCCTAACAGACGGAGCGCAGTAGAATAAAATATACATATTTCTAAAATATTTGTTGTTGGACAGTAAATGTGTCATATGTGGAATTTTAAACCCACAAGTTTTTTGAAAACTTGAAATGAAAGTGTGAATTTGTATGAATTTTTATGAAAGTGACCATTATGAGGTAATCAAGTATTCTCATATGCTTTTGTTTTTATTTTAATTTTTAGTTTAGTGAATTTAAAAACAAAATTATTAATTTTGTTTTTGGCCACCGTATAAACCCTCTTTTTGCACAATGTATTGCATAGCCCACATTACATTCACTGTATTTCAACATCATCATTGCTTTAAGGACATCAGTGGGCAGGATGTGAAATAAAACTATTATTAACATAAGTACAGATTCAACTATTCAACCAAAAAAGTATTGGGTTTACAAAATCGAATGATTCTGACAGTTTTTGCCATTGAAATGACTGGGAAAAAAGTGTCCCAATAACCCTGAATTCACCCCATTCTCTTTGAAATCATAATTACATTGCATTATGTTGCTTGAAACCCCAAATATTATAACATTCTTCATTAGCAATTGTTCAGTTATTTGTAACAATGCCACTGTAAAAATTATTTTTGATAGTAACTTGGCTATTTTTTCAAAAGGGTAGCTTGTAAGTTAAAGTAGTTCTATTTAAACAAAATCATGCCTCTACTACATAGTGCTTTAAAATTGTCTTATAGATGCATTTTGTCTTAATAGACAAAGAAATCAACAACAAAAAAACAATACTACCCCATATATATATATATATATATATATATTAGGGCCGGGACTCGATAAAAAAAATTCATCTAATTAATTAGAGGCTTTGTAATTAATTAATCGAAATTAATCGCATTTTAATTGCATATAAATATTTGACCTGAGAACAGTGAGAAGTAATTTTTTTCACATGGATTTTTAGAATACCATTGAATAATGACCGAATACATAAGCTTAATCAACAAAATATTGTTTATTTATTTCAGTCCAGCAGACCAGTGCAATGTTTGCCATTAAGTGTAGCAATAGCATATTTACATGTAACTTGTAATTTAGATATTTACTTGTAACTTTACTCGGAGTCGGGTCACGCTAACTCCTATGTGTTTTGCGTTGAGGTGATATTTGAGGCTCGATGTGCTGCTGTGATACGCAAATTCCTTTATTGCATAGCTTGCACACAACCATGCTCTTGTCGACGCTTCCATCCTTTCGTTTATTAAAACAAAATTTCCCATCCACGGGGTCAAGCAAAGCGGTCTCGTCAGCTTCTTTGTTCATGTTCACTGTGGTTTGTTGTTGTCAAGAACGCTAGTTGGTTCTCCAGTATAATCGGTCATTGAAAAACTTTCCGCGGTGCAAAAATAAGTGTGGTTAAAATTGTTATTTATTTTTGGCGTAATGAATCTTAATTAACGCGTTAAAGTCCCGTAATTAATTAATCTTAATTAACGCGTTAAAGTCCTGGCCCTAATATATATATATATAATGCTGAATGAGGCAAAAAAATAATTTGCTTTGTACAGCGACAAAATTTTGGTTGGCCCCACCAAATCTCACTCCAAGATTTTTCGAAAAGTTGGCAGCTCTGCGCTTTACACAGAGATGTAAACTAGCAGTCATTAGAGTATTAGCTGTCTGTACCAAGGCCGTAACCACCATAGACATTGAGGGGGACACGTCCCCCCCAATAATTAGAAATGGCCAAATTGTCCCCCCCAATATTTGAAATTCTTGCACTGCTCTCCTGCACTCCATTACGCAGTGCTCTGTATGTTAGAATGACAAAAACGTTTAAAAGTTAAATTTTTTGTCTGCCTCAGGTCTAACGGCACTCCTCAATGTCAAAGTGTCAATCGAATCAAAGTAGGCGGGGTTTGTGTTCTCTTTTGGCTCGTTCACAGTCTTCACACAGACAAGCACATCAATCTATCGCTTGATGCCATTGCGGGGACAAACGTGTCCATTCTCTAAATATACAATCATTGAACATCTTTGATTACAATGAAGAAAAAAAACGATATGAGGGCGGATTAGAACCTGTAACCTTCAACACGGTTCAAGAAAATTCTACCACCGGACTACTAAGGAATTCAAATATTAACAGCGGATCTATGTATTTATTCCCTAATGTGAAGAATCTCGAGACCAGGGCCGGCCCAAGCCCTTATGGGGCCCTAAGCATAATTTTATAATGTCAATTCTTGATCATTTGCACACCCAGTATCAATGTTAATATTTAGCTGTATTGCTTACATCATGTCTGCCTGGCATTTTTCCCTTATACGTTTTTTTATTGTAACAGCAGCAAACCCACAAGAGTGGTCAGGTGTTAATATTCAAAGTCTCAGTACTACAGTTCACACTGGGATATGTACTTTTTTTAAGAAGCATCTTATGCTGAATATGCTCACTTTTCCCCAGGATTCTTTGATGAATAGAAGGTTAAAAGAACAGCATTTCTCTGAAATAGAAAGCTTTCAAAAAATCCTAAAAACATTGTACACAACTGTTTTCAACACTGATATTCATAAATGTTTGTTGAGCATCAAATCATCATTAGAATGATTAGTGAAGGGTCATGTGACACTGAAGACTAGAGTAATTATGATAAATTCAGCTTTGATCACAGGAATAAATGACACTTTACTATATATTCACATAGAAAACAGCTGTTTTACATTATAAAATTGTTTCACAATATTACTGTTTTTACTGTATTTTTTAATCAAATAAATGCAGCCTTGCTGAGCAGAAGAGACTTCTTTTAAAAACAAGAATTGTTGATTTCTCTCAAACATTAAACAGAGCTTTTATTTTGGTGGAAATAAAGATTTTTTGCATTCCATTCGACTGTGTAGAAAGAACCATTTTATTTTCTAAATAAAAACTTCCAAAATGTAGGCTACACAACTAATTCCAAGGGGACAATATAACACTTGCAGAAAAACATTTACTGAGAAACTGGAAGCTCTGCTAGTGTAGCGTACTCCGTCCAAAACATGCAGCACGTCAGACAAGATATTCGCACTAAACCATAGCGCATTCTCAAATCCAACCATTCATAAAAAGGTTACCGGGCAACTGACGAGTACGTTTTAGCGCGCATATTTTCTCGCACTTGGACTTTGAACCCTGGCTAACAAGCCAATAGTGTCCAGCCGATGGCGCTGCGAGCTCGTGCAGAGCTGTCAGAATCAATCTGACATATATTAGAAAACGTAACATTTTGCAGTTTATTTAGTAATTGTTTAAAGGTCCTGTTCTTCGTGATCCCACTGTTCAAACTTTAGTTAGTGTGTAATGTTGCTGTTAGAGCATAAATAATACCTGTAAAATGATAAAGTTCAAAGTTCAATGCCAAGTGAGATATTTTATTTAACAGAAGTTCCCTTTCAAAGCCTACAGCGAGCGGCCGGCTTGGACTACATCCTGGTACTTCCTTCATTAATTACGTCAGTCAGTAGAACAGTAGAACAGACTAACCTCCGCCCACAAGAATACGCGGAAAAAGGGGGCGTGGTCTTGTTGCTGTCCCACGTGGAGAAGAGGAAGTGTCGCGTGGAGAAAAGGAATTGTTGCGTTTGAGTGTGTTTGTCGCCATGTCGTCGAGACGCTGTTATTTTCATCCCGGAGTCAAATCACCTTTGTTCGGCTTTCCCAGGGACGCTGTAGAGATCATTAAGCGCATACATCTCCCGTTAAGAGGCGTGACCTTTCCATGCGTTAAGCTGCTGTCGAATCAAAACACAGGAACCGGGCCATGTGCGCTAAGCTGCTGTCAAATCACAACACGGGAACCGCTGGCACAATCAGAACTCGTTACGTATTTCTGAAAGAGGGACTTCATAGAACAAGGAACTCATCAGCCGTTTTTAGGACAGTGAAAACAGCGGTGTACAGATGAGTAAATTGTGTGAAAAATACTGTGTTTTTTTACACGCGAAACATGAACACATGTTCTATTGCACACTGTAAACACAATCAAAGCTTCAAAAAAACACGAAGAACGGGACCTTTAAGGCCATTTCACGATTTCCATCATCATAACATAACATTGCCGGATGGTAATTTACTGTGCTCTTGGGGGCCCCCTGGTGGCCAAGGGGGCCATAAGCAGCTGAGTAGTTCGCTTATGCCTTGGGCCGGCACTGCTCGAGACTAAAAATATATTTGATGCAAATTAATGCAAACTAGAATTAAATATATTTGATGCAAATTATTTCCCAACTAGAATTAGACCTAGAATGTCGTTTACTGTTCTGTTTCTTTATGCTTTATAAAAATAAAAAAAATTGGTCCCCCTCCCCAATGTTCAAGACATGGTTACGGCCTTGGTTTATACTTTATTTTGATACTCCCAACAGACAATCTACTGACAATAAGTAACTTTGCAAGTACATGTCTACTTATTCTACTAACCCTAACCATAATAGTCTACTAATACTCTAATGCAGGGGTCTCAAACTCGCGGCCCGCGGGCCACTTGCAGGATGATATTTTGTGGCCCCCTTCTTGACATCAAAGTTTAGTGTTAGTGCGGCCCGCGCGTTGCTCTGAAAAGCACCTTGTTGCTGAATCGTTGCGTGAGCAGCGCTTGCTGCCTCCTTTGTGTGTGTGTGTGTGTGTGTGTGTGTGTGTGTGTGACTGTGCGAGAGAGAGAGAGTATGGTCGCACCTCCCTTGTGCAGTATATTTGGTTGACACCGCGTGATTGACAGGAACAGACGAACAAAGCTGATCAGACAGTTGAAACGAATGTGGTCTAACAGCGCTCGTCAATGTCAAAATGATTGAGATGGCCAATCAAATCAAAGTAGGCGGGGTTTAGGTTCTCTTTTGGCTCGTGCACATTGCACAGTCTTCACACACAGACGAGCAATCTATCGCTTAATGCCGTTGCTGAGAGAGACTATTCTTTCTGGTGAAATCACAAAACAAAATGCAAACGTGTCCATGGTCTTATTATACAATCATTGATGGACATCTTTGATTTTAATGAAGAAAAAGTACATGAGGGCGGATTAGAACCCGAAACTTTTGACACTGTTGACAAAAATTCTACCACCAGACCACAGGAGAATTCAAATGGGTTTTGCTGATCTATGTATTTATTCACTCACTCATGCGAAGAATATCGGGACTAATAATATATTTGACACAAATTAATGCAAATATTGTTTACAAATAGTCCTAGAATTAGACCTAGAATTTCGTTCACTGTTCTGTTTGACCTGGTTACGGCCTTGCTGTGAATTAGTCTATTATTTAAAATAAAATTAAAATCAATCATTATTTCATATTACATTTAATTTCTATAGGCTATATAATTAAGTTCAAATTCAGAGAAACAGTTCATGTTCAGAAGAAACATTCATGTTGAAGAACTGTTAATAATAAAGATTGAGAAGATTGGAGCAGTTGTGCTACTTTTTTTTTGAATACTTTAAACACTTTTTATGTGTAATACTTGATGCGGCCCAGCCTGACCCAGAGTCTGCCTCCAGCGGCCCCCAGGTAAAATGAGTTTGAGACCCCTGCTCTAATGACTGCTAGTTGACATGTAGTTGCAAATCTACTTATACTTAGTAGAATGTCTATAGTGGACTATCAAAATAAAGCAGTTTTTCCCCCTAAATGTTTGGACATTATTTTTCAGGAATATTTCAGAAATATCAACACACTGCTGTCTCGTATGCTCTGTACAGATGGTGATGGGCAGTTTGGCACTGAAATATTCAGTTAGAGGTTCTGAGATTCCACTCTGTTGCCTAAAACTGACACAATGTTTCAACTCCATGTCAATTTGCTTTTGCCTAAAGCCCAGGCACAGATCCAAAAGACATTGAAGCCAGAGTTTGAGTCTGAATTCTATTGTTCTGTATATAGAGATGTTCTATCAAGATCTACTGAGACACTTCGAATATGAAATACTGACAATGTGATATTCTTAGTTTTTACACTGATAAGAAGTAACATAGATTCATTTTCCATTTCCATTTCTCCAATTCAAAGGCCACATTGCTCAAACAAGCATTGCATAATGTTCCAATTGTTTGACATTTAGAGGACATTTAAACTGTCCAACTTAAGCAGAGCAGGCAGTGGTGTGGGGCATACAGGCTGTTTGCTGGAGCACTAATGGCATTAAGTTAAGGAAATTCTTGAGGAATCATGTCTGACAGAGACCTAGTGGAGTCCAGCCAAATAATTACTCCCCCAGGCGAATTGTGAATCCAGTACCAACATGCTTACACAATCTTGCTCCCAGTTTGACCGGAGTGGCAGGAGTGACCATCAAAGGAGGACTCTATTAGATGTGGCATCCACTCCAGGGAAGGCATGACAAAGGACCTGTGGCCACATACGGATTCTATTTCTAACTGACCTACTCTGAACAGTGAGCAAAAACTGTTGCAAAGTGCTTGCTGTGTCATCAGAAAGCTACAAGACTAAGTTTGGTTGACAAACTCCATTTGCACATTTGCAATTCGTATGGTGTTATGAAAGCTGGCTCCCTTGGCCCTTTGCCAAACACTTTGCCCTAATTTACATTATGTATCTTCGATTATTCTTCATTATCATGCTCACCTCTAAATGACTTAGGCTTGAAGGAGAAGTTCACTTTGTGAATTTGACACCACTACCATCTGTACATGCAAACTTCTGTGTTATTTAGTTGCTTTGGGGGTTGAGTGATGTCTTTTCTTAACACAACAAGGCATTTCATTCTTGCAAGAAGCACTCATGTTCTCGATAGCTGCTGCCCCTAGGGCTATATCAGGGGTGTTCAAATCTTCTCCTGGAGGGCCACTGTCCTGCAGAGTTTGGCTCCAACTTGCCTCAACACACCTGCAATGCTAGACTGGGTAAACCCAGCCTGATCTGTCGGCAAATTTGATTTCGCCCTGCAGCTCAGTCTGGAAACCTGTACATTCATTTCTACTGCTTCTGTTACCCTTTTGCGGGAACCAACCACAGACTGGCTTATCCACCTGGCGAGCTATTGGCTCAACAAACATGTATCTTGTGCAGTAGAAAATACAGAGCAGATTCCCCAGACTCCCCAAATTGAGCTTGGTCTGGTGATAGCCAGACAACTGCGAGTCTCTAGTATGCCTTGTAAGGCCTTGATTAGCTGGTTCAGGTGTGTTTAATTGGGGTGGGAGCTAAACTCTGGCTGTTTCTCAATATGCGTTCTTAAGTGATCTTGCGTCCTTGTGTTCTCGTAGGCTACTACTTCCGGTGAGATTCTGAAGTGTGCATACGAAGTAACGCAACTAGATCCCATGGATAGGTCACATGATAATGACAACATGGCGGATGTACATTCATTCTAGTTAGAACATACTGTTTTAGTGGTCGTAAAGAAATGACTTATTCAAAATACTTACCTACTCAAGAGAGTATGTGATTTTGGACGCAGCCTACGTCTTTTATTAAAAGGCCTATTCACCTTTTTCCTAATGACCCTACTGCGTTTTAGATTATGGGTGGCTCTTTTGGTGAAGTTTAACTCAAAAAGACTAAAACAAATAATTTCAAATCATAAGGTTGCACTATAAATAATCCTTATCAGCTGTAAAATTTCCTTCATGTTTTCATGTTCAGACTTCAATGTAGCAATTTAACTCTTTCCCCTGCATTGACGGATATTTCTGTCATTTTTCATTGTTATACGGCTATTGCGCATCTTCTGAAAGAGTACAGAATCTCCAGATCAAAACACAGGAAAAGAAGAAGCGATATCATATTTAATCATATGCATATAACACGATCATCAACATTAAACAGCATATAAATCAAATCTGCCTAATGTTACTGAATGAAATGTCGACCTAGGACGAGCTATAGGACTGTGAAGCTTTGGGGGTGTTGATGGACTCCATCTACTCCACCTATGTTTTTGCTCAAAACATTTTTTTATGAAACTTACCCACATTTGATAATATGTGGGTATAAAAATGTTTGATAAAGTGTTGATAAAAAAGAATACATGAAGTTAGAATAATAACCCTAACCCTAACCGTTAGAAATCCCAGAAGACGCTGCGTGTGTTCGACGGCTCATGAAAGTAAATATTTGTCCGTTTGTTTTGCATAATTTTAATAAAGTGATAACCTGAAGAAAGCCTACAGTGTTTGTATTGGCATTTTAAAAGGAATCTTAACATAAGCTTAGGTAACACATAGGCTACTCATTTTCATAAATGCACAATGTAAAATAAAAAATATATACAATTGTAGGACAATAATGTCCAAAATAATATGAAAGACATTTTTTAATAGGTTGTGACATTTGTTTGTGATGTTATGTAGTTTTTATTGTGCATTGGTCATTGGGATGGTCAGCTGAGCAAATGCGTTCCGTGTCCTCGCGTCCATCCGAGTTCGTTCTTTCAAGGTCGCCTGGCAAGACCGGTCTCCACGAGAACGCAAGTCCGTTCTTTGCATTCTTGGAATTGAGAAACAGCCTCTGCTGGACAGTGGCTCTCTAGGAGCAAGACTGGACAATTGCCAATGAATTAACCAAATTAAATGGCATTCATTGCACGTATCAATATTTGACAACAAAAGCCCCAAAATGAAGAGAATGATAGTGTCACACAAGCATTAAATAGACGTTAGATTGAACGAGGGGCAAAATTCAGAATCAAATAATTGGCTCCCTTTCAATCCACAAGTCTTAATTTGAATTAAACTGTCCACAAGCCACAGGAAGTTAAAATGGAATTTAAATTGACTTTTTTTTTGCCGTCTGCAGGAATTGGGCGTCTTTCCATTTTTTTCAAGTCTGTGAACTTTAGGAGAACTGCAGACCTCTCGCTCACTCCATTTTGCAAAGTTGCTGTACTCTGACTCATTATTTCATTTAATAATTTCATCAGTTCAGCTCGTGGTCAGAGCTGTAGTGCCTACTGAGAATTTGATTAAATCTTATGAATGTGAGACCTTTACTAGCAAGCCATCCAGCCAGCACCACCGAGCCTTTAGGGGTGATCCAGAAAACAGCAGCATGCCTGGACTTCAATCAGCTGAAGAAGAGCCGTGCCGTACTCTTTCCACTGGCTGCCCGTAGCCGCCCGCATCAAATACTCAAGGCTCTGATTCTAGCATAAAGGATTTACATTCCCACTCGTTCCCTGTGGTCAGTGAATCAACAATGCCTGGTGGAGCCATCACAGAGCGCTACAAGGTCACTTTCAAAAACTTCAAACTCACGGTCACTTGAAACGGAATCCATGGCAATGTTTGTTTGACCTTCTTCCAAGCGGCTTCTTCTAAGCCAACACGGAAGTGACTTAAACTGCACTTCACCGAGTGGCCACTAGAGCCAGGCTCCAGAAGGGAGCAGAATCTCATTGAGCTCATGTTAAAATGCCCAACTTTACAGCAGAAAAAAACATGTTTACAGTCTGGTATAAATTGTGGATTTGGTCTATACGGCTTATTTTGCCCGTCATGACAACTGTGAGGGGGGATGAATGTTTTTATAACTCATTCGTTTACATTATATAAAGCTTTAAAAGTTCTGCATAATTAAGGGCGTGAGTGACAGGTGTATTGTCATTTGTCTGCTGTCTGTTAGTCATCACGTCACATCAGCTCCGCCCATGTCCCGCCTCTTTGCCAATTTTCTGTTATCCGGGAGTGAAGGGCATCATGATGGCAACGGTCGGGTTTGAGGCTTCAAAACTGCTCTTCAGAACCCTACGGGTGACGTCAAGGACACTACGTCCATATCTTTTTACAGTCTATGCCTTCTTCGCGCACCCTTCTGTGTCGACTTGACAACGTGAATACATTATGCGCCCTCTAGTGGTGAGAAAGACAATTACATAAACCCATGAATGGCTCCAACAATTCTAGTTATTTATTTATAGCGGCTAATGAATCAGAAGTCTCGCACATTCACAGAAAATAGCTACTTTGGTGTTGCAAAATAAGGTGGATAGCTTTAGGAAGTTTAAAGGTCCCGTTCTTCGTGTTTTTTTGAAGCTTTGATTGTGTTTACAGTGGGCAATATAACACGTGTTCATGTTTCGCGTGTAAAAAAAAACAGTATTTTTAACACAATTTACTTATCTGTATACCGCCGTTTTCACTGTCCTAAAAACGGCTGATGAGTTCCTTTATTCTATGAAGTCCCTCCTTCAGAAATACGTAACGAGTTCTGATTGTGCCAGCGGTTCCCGTGTTGTGATTTGACCGCAGCTTAGCGAACGTGGCCCGGTTCCTGTGTTGTGATTCGACAGCAGCTTAGCGCACGTGGAAAGGTCACGCCTCTTAACGGGAGATGTATGCGCTTAATGATCTCTACAGCGTCCCTGTGAATGTCAGGGTTGGTGAAGGGAAAGGAGCGAGGACTCAAGGATGCAGAGGAAAGGGCTTTTTAATGATAATAATAAAACAAAAAACAAGACAAACCAAAACTACCCCGAGGGGGAAAAAACAGACTTGACTTGACTAGGCTTGACTTGACTGGAGCAGGAAGCAGGGAAACATGAGGTAAATACGTCGACGATTAAGCACTGGACTGCAAACACAAGGATATTAAATAGGGAACAAACAAAGGAGGGTAACGAGGGAAGACAGGTGGGGCAAATTAACCAATAATCAGGAAACAAGGTGGGCGGGGTTAGACAATGGACACGAGCACATGGCACAAAGAACACTTAAGACATGTGCTCACACCAAACATGACATGAACATGCAACTAATGAGAACTCATCAGCTGCATGTTCACACAAAACATGACAACATGACGTAGCACGTAGCCAGTGAAAAAACACCAACCACGTGCTACACAACATAAGACAAAACATGAAAGCACACGGCCGATGTAAACATGAACCGTGTGCTACACAGACAGAAGAGCACACGCTCACATGACAAAACAAACACACGGAGCATGAATGTCCGAATCCCAACACAAAACTGAAACCCAAACTAGACCGAAGTGCTGGGATCCGAACACCACGCCCCGCACACAAAACACAAGGACAGAAGAGCACGCAGCTTGAGCATGCTCAAAGCTGTGCGCTCACACAAGACAAACAATACAGGAGTGTCAGGGCTCTGTCACAAACCAAGAGTAAACTAGACCGAAGTGACAGAACCCTGACACTACCCCCCATCAAAAGGGACGCCACCTGGCGTCCCTAACGAGGGACACCAAAACAAGACAGGAACAAGATAACAAGACAGATACACAGACCAAACACAAGACAGGAAAATCAAAACACAGAGACAAAGAGGGGAGGGAGGGAGGGGAGCCAAGTCAGAGCCAGCAGGACAGTCCAGGAAGTCTCCAGCGTGGACCAGGGAGGGACGGGAGGGTTGAGCCAGGGAGGCTCAGGCGGGCCTGGAACCCCAGCAGAAGACCAGGGCGGAGCTGGAGGGACAGACCAGGGTGGTGCCGGAGGGACAGTCCAGGCGGGCTCCAGTGCATCTGGAGTCCTGGCAGAGGGCCAGGGCAGGACCGGAGGGACAGGGCAGGGTGGCTCCTGCAGATCTGGAGTCCTGGCAGAGGACCAAGGCGGTGCCGGAGGGATGGACCAGGCGGGCTCCAGCGGGTCAGGAGTCCTGGCTGAAGGCCAGGGTGGTGCTGGAGGGATGGACCAGGCAGGCTCCGGCAGGTCAGGAGTCCTGGCTGAAGGCAAGGGTGGTGCCAGACGGACGGGCCAGGCGGGCTCTGGCGGGTCTGGATGGCTGACTGGGACCCTCACAGAAATCAGGACAGGAGCCGGAGGCAGGACAGGACACAGGACGGGAGACAGAGTCATTACCAGACATTGATCAGGGGCCGGAGACCTCACCGGCCTCGGGTCAGGGGCTGTGGCTGGCAGGGCAAAGCGAATGGGTGGCGCGGGCAGCGCAAGACGCCTGGGTGGCGCGGGCAGGGCAAGACGCCTGGGTGGCGCGGGCAGGGCAAGACGCCTGGGTGGCGCGGGCAGGGCAAGACGCCTGGGTGGCTCGGGCAGGGCAAGACGCCTGGGTGGCTCGGGCAGGGCAAGACGCCTGGGTGGCTCGGGCAGGGCAAGACATCTGGGGGGCGTCTCTGGGCCAGCAGCAGGCTCTGGGATGGCCTCCAGGCCATGTAGGGTGGAGGAAGCCTTCTTTCTCCTCCTCCTCCGAGAACGAGGCGGTGGTCGGGTGCTTACCGCCTCCGGGGAATCTGCAGCCTCTTCGGCCGTCTCTGGGGGAGCTGCAGCCTCTACGGGCGCTTCTGGGGGTGCTGCAGCCTCTACGGGCGCCTCTGGGGGAGCTGCAGCAGTCACACCTGACCAGGGCAAATCTTCAGGGTGTGTTTCCCCGACTGGATAGGAGACAGATGAGGCGGGCCGGTTCTTCCTCCTCCTACTCCGTTTCCGGATCATCGGAGGGCTGGGGCTTCCACTGACTGCCGATGGAAGAGGGGAACAGTCAGTGGGATGGGACTCCGCTTGAGGTGGAGGTTCAGGCTCCCCAAGATGGAAAACATGGTAAACGAAGTCCCAAAAACAAAGACTCCCCAGCTTCTCCATCTCCCACAGGCTGAGAGGTTGATCAAGACAGATGTTAAATACCTCCTTAATCTCAGCCTCACTGTACGCCAGGTGGTCCACTTCTATGAGGAAGTCACACGCAAAGTCTCTCACGTCAGTCCCCTGCTGACGGATGTAATGGGCATTTACATGCTGGACCAACAGCTGGCGGTTGGAAGGTACAGTGGTGGGAGAAGGAAAAAGGAAGATGCCCATTGTCTGCTGAGTCCTCTTTTTGGCTGAATCGTTCTGTCAGGGTTGGTGAAGGGAAAGGAGCGAGGACTCAAGGATGCAGAGGAAAGGGCTTTTTAATGATAATAATAAAACAAAAAACAAGACAAACCAAAACTACCCCGAGGGGGAAAAAACAGACTTGACTTGACTAGGCTTGACTTGACTGGAGCAGGAAGCAGGGAAACATGAGGTAAATACGTCGACGATTAAGCACTGGACTGCAAACACAAGGATATTAAATAGGGAACAAACAAAGGAGGGTAACGAGGGAAGACAGGTGGGGCAAATTAACCAATAATCAGGAAACAAGGTGGGCGGGGTTAGACAATGGACACGAGCACATGGCACAAAGAACACTTAAGACATGTGCTCACACCAAACATGACATGAACATGCAACTAATGAGAACTCATCAGCTGCATGTTCACACAAAACATGACAACATGACGTAGCACGTAGCCAGTGAAAAAACACCAACCACGTGCTACACAACATAAGACAAAACATGAAAGCACACGGCCGATGTAAACATGAACCGTGTGCTACACAGACAGAAGAGCACACGCTCACATGACAAAACAAACACACGGAGCATGAATGTCCGAATCCCAACACAAAACTGAAACCCAAACTAGACCGAAGTGCTGGGATCCGAACACCACGCCCCGCACACAAAACACAAGGACAGAAGAGCACGCAGCTTGAGCATGCTCAAAGCTGTGCGCTCACACAAGACAAACAATACAGGAGTGTCAGGGCTCTGTCACAAACCAAGAGTAAACTAGACCGAAGTGACAGAACCCTGACAGTGAAAGCCAAACAAAGGTGATTTGACTCCGGGATGAAAATAACAGCGTCTCGACGACATGGCGACAAACACACTCAAACGCAACAATTCCTTTTCTCCACGCGACACGTCCTCTTCTCCACGTGGGACAGCAACAAGACCACGCCCCCTTTTTCACGTATTCTTGTGGGCGGAGGTTAGTCTGTTCTACTGTTCTACTGACGTCATTAATGAAGGAAGTACCAGGATGTAGTCCAAGCCGGCCGTTCGCTGGGAACTTCTGTTAAATAAAATATCTCGCTTGGCATTGAACTTTGAGCTTTATAATTTTACAGGTATTATTTATGCTCTAACAGCAACATTACACACTAACTAAAGTTTGAACAATGGGATCACGAAGAACGGGACCTTTAAAGATTAAAAAATATAATACATTTCTTCTTTTCTTGTCTTATTATTGGTTCACCGGCAACGCGCTCCAGGGCTGTCCTCAGAGTTTCTGAGATGGAGGTAGTCTGTGTATATTGAAGCCAAACAGCCCTGCCAATAACAGCTTTATTTTCTGCAGATGAGCGTTGCCATCAACTGGCATCTTGAACCAGCAACAGCTGGTTAATGTGAATAAGAGCGGAGAGGGCCGAAATGGAATGGGCTTCCATTCTGATGGCATCTCTTTCAGATGAATCAGTGGACTAAATTGGATTTTGCTGGGCTGTGTCCTGAAGCGCAGTGCAGATGTTGCTTTTTGAACCCGATCACTTGTCCTGGCGATGCAGCGAGTACCTGCTATTTCACAGTCAAAAAACATGCCAGCTCAATTCAATGCAGCAAGCTTCTAATCAGCACTCTTGGATCTTACACAAGTCAAACAAATCCAATCCTATAGCCAAACTTCTGCTCACATTTTCAATTATGCAAGATGATTGCATGGCTATTTAGATGAAAGGACATAGAAGCAGACTGACCTCACAAAGGTCTCTCAAAGCATTTCACTCTGACCTGGGAAGGGATGCTCAAAACCAACAGGTCTATTAAACCATTTGCAGATCTGGTCTACGATGGAGTTGAAGTTGTAGCATCATTCAAATGAGATTTTTTTTTAAACTTAAGACTCTATGCATTTCCATATAGAACAGCATTATGCAACACTTCATAGCATAGATATGTAAGGGTTGGCAAACAATTTCATATTTCACTCCAGAGAACAGCTTGAGTGAATGGTTGTGTGTAAAAACACTGCGATCGGGTTTATGGTAAATGTGTGTAAGTAGTTCACAAACACAGTATACGCAGCCAAGCACATGAGAAAAATATGGCTATGGATGGCCTGTCAAAGCATAAAACTTAAAAGCGGCTCGCTTTTCGCCCCGTCTTTCTTTCAACCCCCAGCATTTTATTACATTTGAGCTTTTATGAGAGAAGCAAAAAGATAGCTACTTTCAAAAATAAATAAAAAAGAAGACAAAACGTGATTTGTTGTTGAAAAATGAGTTAGTTTGGAGAAACGGCACAAAAGAAAAACAAATCAACCGATAAAGGAAAGAGGCATTCAAGCATTGGCAACA
Source organism: Romanogobio albipinnatus (assembly GCA_023566225.1). NCBI lineage: Eukaryota > Metazoa > Chordata > Actinopteri > Cypriniformes > Gobionidae > Romanogobio > Romanogobio albipinnatus. The sequence continues at coordinate 5,463,501 of CM042261.1, read as the reverse complement.
AAAAAAAACAACACTTTTTCGGATTCTGAATGTTGAAAGTTATTGCAAAAATAGCCGGGTGAGCTGAAGTCAATGACAATCAACGCAGTTTTGAAATATCTTTCTCATGCTTGAATTAATTAGACATCTGGAACAACATGATAATTGATACCAAAATGCATTTAACTCTCTTTTTTTGCATATTTAATGCAACAAAACTACTCAAATCAAAGATAATTAATCCGATAGTTAATCATCCAGAGAGGACAATCTAATAGACTTTCACTACAGTGTTCATAGGAGCAAGACTAGCCATAGAAAGCATGCGTTTGCGATGACAAAGCGAGCAGCTTACCTTGATAATGGGCGCTGAAGCCTTTGTATCGATGGTTGCTGTCAGTAACAAAGTGTAACCTCAGCCAGTTCTTGTTGCTAACAATAGGAGATGGGACATTCATTCCGGATAGCCTGTAAACACACGAAGGAAAGCTCTTTACATTAACAACGACAACAAAACACATTTATAATATCGTGGCATCTGTCTAAAGGCGCTCACGTTTTGCAGATGAACAAAGATAGATGGCACTGTCAAAATGAGTTTAAATGATCTAGGCTGTAAAAAAGTGGACGTTTGGATAGTCAATATTTTATCTTCTGAAGTATGAAACTTTCTGAAAGCTCATAATATACTACCAAGGTCACTGATCTAATACTTTGACATTTTGAGGCATGGCACTGGGGACATTTAACCGAGTACAAGCACCTTAACACTTAGTCCACCATTACTCATGGAGTGCACGCCGGGCCGGATACGGCCAGCACACTCCCTGGACGCTTTTGAGGGGCGGTGTACACACACTGAAAATGTTGACAAGTTGTGTGTGTGTCGTGAATCAGCGTGGCGCTGCAACTGAGGACAGAGGTCATTGTAACCCCAACCCTCCACCCATCAAAATGCTCCATCTTCATCCTACATCTGTCTCACTTTATTGATGACTAACTGGAGATGTCATTAAAGGACATGGCCACATGAATCACACTTTAATGGCCTTCACAGGCTGGAGCGGAGCCATATCATTACTGTTATCTTTCTGTCTCTCTCTCTCTCTCTTTCACTCCCACACACACTCTCTATAGGTTCTTTTGGTTACACTTAAAGGCAGAGTGTGTAATCTTTGCCCACTACCGTCACCACACAGAACTGTAAAAATAATGACTGTTGTCATTTTTCATACTTTTACAGCTGAATACAAAGGAGGGAAAAATAATCAGGAGGAAACTGAAAAAAAAAACCTATTGCTCGTACCACGTCACATTAACTCTTTCCCCGCCAGCGTTTGTTTTTAAAAAGTTGCCGGCCACCACCAGGATTTTTGATCATTTTCACAAAACTTTAATGGCCCTTTAAGTTTCATGCATTCTTTTTTATCAACGCTTGAATGTGGGTTAGTTTCATAAAAAACTTTTTTTTTTTTGGCAAAGACTACATCCAGATCGGATTCAGAATGATGATCAAAACACAGATGGAGTAGATGGAGTCCATCAACACCCCCAAAGCTTCTCAGTCATATAACTCGTCTCGGGTCGACATTTCATTCAGTAACATTAGGCAGTTTTGATTTATATGTTGTTTAATGTTGATGATCGTGTTATATGCATGATTAAGATAACGCTTCTTCTTTGCCTGTGTTTTGATCTGGAGATTCTGTACTCTTTCAGAAGATGCGCAATAGCCGTATAACAATGAAAAATGACAGAAATATTCGTCAATGGAGGGGAAAGAGTTAAATTGCTACATTGAAGTCTGAACATGAAAACATGAAGGAAATTTTACAGCTGATAAGGATTATTTATAGTGCAACCTTATGATTTGAAATTATTTGTTTTAGTCTTTTTGAGTTAAACTTCACCAAAAGAGCCACCCATAATCTAAAACGCAGTAGGGTCATTAGGAAAAAGGTGAATAGGCCTTTTAATAAAAGACGTAGGCTGCGTCCGAAATCACATACTCACTTGAGTAGATAAGTATTTTGAATAAGTCATTTCTTTACGACCACTAAAACAGTATGTTCTATCTAGTATGAATGTACATCCGCCATGTTGTCATTATCATGTGACCTATCCATGGGATCTAGTTGCGTTACTTCACTGCACAAATCCTCTCCCGTGGCCTCATGGGATAGTAAAGTGTCCATCGTATGCACACTTTACAATCTCACCGGAAGTAGTAGGTGTGACATGTGCTCTGTGTGCCTGTCCTTGGACTTTTAAGTTGAAGTGTTTTGTGTGTTTTATTTTTTACTTCTTTGTAGTTTTTCATGTTGAGTAGTCTCCCCAGGTGTTTCCCATGTTTGGCCAGAGGAGAACTGGCACCCTGACTGAGCCTGGTTTCTCCCAAGGTTTATTTTTCTCCATTATGCCCCTGATGGAGTTTTGGTTCCTTGCCGCTGTTGCCTTTGGCTTGGCTTGCTCAGTTGGGGACACTAAATTTTCAACTAAATATCCAAATAAATGTAATTACTAAACTGAATTAACTATATCAACTTATATAGTTGCCCACATTGTCACTGTATGATAATTGAAATGAGCTAGATGACATCACAGTTTTCTCCAGAAACAGCCGAATCAAATTCTGTTGCATTATTTTTCTGTTTAACACTGTGACGCTGCTTTGAAACAATCAGCATTGTAAAAAGCGCTATATAAATAAAATTGACTTGACTTGACATAGTGTCGCCCCAGATCCGGGCCACATCTGGTACATGTGGATTCCATGCATACCAGATGTAGGCCGGATCTGGGCCGACACTATGTTGCTGTCAGGTGATTTTCAATGCAGCCTTAAAATCAGCCAAGGTTTGTGCAACGTGTTGGGAATCGAGAGTCTACATTAAAGGTGGGTTAGGGTTAGATTCCATTCATTGGAATCTATTTTAAAGTGGCTAACATGTCTGTGTCCATTATCTCAATTTCCAAATTACTACATGTTCCAGAAGAGCCTCACGACATAGAGGGAATTTAATTCATCATACTGAATTGAATATTTTGATTCAGTTCATCAAAAACAGTTTTTTTTGGGGTGACTCTTTCTGCAAGTTATCTCATTACGACAGTAGGTGGCGACAAGTTAGTATCTTATTGTGCGCAGGTGCACACTCCGAATCCACTTTTGTTAGTTTAACGATGGAAAAAACGGTCAGCACGCCAGGCGCATGGTCCAAAAAGGTTGTCTCTTAATGAGTCATGGGTGTGTTTTGGGCATAACGTGCAATAAACAAATCAGAGACTCATCTCCCATTCCCTTTAAAAGCCAGTTGCGCTCACACCATGGCGGATTCGCTATTTACATGGCGGAATTTGTGAGCGGAAAGACTGAATGCTTCTCCAGAGAAGAATCACTTTATTTTTAATATTTAAACGTGTGTGTGCTGCTGCGCTTCCCTGTGTGTGTGATAATCAGAGTGTATGTGCCCCTGCCCTTTAAATAACACAAAAAATACTGCGCTATTGACTTTAGAGCAGGTTTTTGTCGGTCAATGGTGCACCTCGCCCAATACAAATTATACAATCACAGGTAAACGACACCTTGACATTTGTACTATAAATCATAATAGTGCAAAATATACTTTATACTTAAAATATACTTTATACTTTATACTTATACAAATTGCCCTTTGTTTTGTATGTTAAGTGCTTCTTTATAAGCCTGTGGCCTTTAAATATATTTAGACATCCCATTTAAAACTATCCCATTTGTGTCATAGTCACAGACATTTTTTGCTTGGTTTCACACAAACAAAACACTCTATATGAGATTTCACAGAGCTCGATCAGACTTCCAAAGGGACAATGGGTTTCCTGACATCCTAGTAATGCGTCTTTGAAATATGTATTCAGGACTTACATGAAACTTGCAAGACTATGTTTGTCCCATTCTTGTCATGTGGTGACACAGTCACAAAAATAACAGTACTCGCACACATGAACCTTTCCCTGTCCGTGACTTTACATGTCTCACTGAGTTTCAATTAAAATCTGAAATGGAGTCCCATAAATTAAACATCTGTTACTATAAAGACCATAAATTAACTATGAGTGAAAACCATTTAGGTTCTTCCATTTTATGAGCATAATCTAATTTAAGAGATGAAGTATGGCAAACGCTCCTTAAGTTTAAAAGCATAACATTAAAAAGTTGTAGTTTTATCCCCCTTTCTGCCAATAACCTATATATTCACAAAGTCCATGCCAAATACACTTAATACTCCTCTCGGAGTTTAACACAGCTCATGTACTTTGACTTTAAAGGGGTGGTTGATTATGATTTGATTTTTTTAACTTTAGTTAGTGTGTAATGTTCTGTTTGAGATAAACAACATCTGCAAAGTTACAACGCTCAAAGTTCAAAGCAAAGGGAGATCTTTAAAGGAGAACTCCGGTGAATTTTTAAGTTAATCTTGATCGTTATACCTTTGTGAGTACTGTCTATAGAAATAAAAACGAACCGGATTGGTGCTTGCAACACGGAGCTGTTACAGTTAATGCCCAGAGCTCCCACTCAGCTAACACGGCAGCTATGGGGGCATATACATAAAGAGTGTCTTTGTGCCTCTTAACAGACACAAAATGCAATTAAAATGTCAGTCAAACATGAACAGGGCCCTTACATGACAACGAGATGCGTTTAGCAACTTAGCCATTGTTTAAACTCACAGAGATAGTGTTTTAGACGGCAAGCTGTAGTCTCGCTGAAGTCCCGTGAGAACTCAGTTGTAGCCGGTAAAAATGTAAATAGTCCAGGGGGGAGTATTTGATAAACTGCAGGTTTTCCTACTTACAAAGCATGTAGAGGTCTGTAATTTTTATCATAGGTACTCTTCAACTGGATTTCAAAAATCCAGAAAATCACATTGTATGATTTTTAAATAATTAATTTGCATTTTATTGTGTGACATAAGTATTTGATCACCTACCAACCAGTAAGAATTCCAGCTCGCACAGACCTGTTAGATTTCTTTAAGAAGCCCTCCTGTTCTCCACTCATTACCTGTATTAACTGCACCTGTTTGAACTCGTTACCTATATAAAAGACACTTGTCCACATACTCAATCAAACAGACTCCAACCTCTCCACAATGGCCAAGACCAGAGAGCTAAGGACATCAGGGATAAAATTGTAGACCTGCACAAGGCTGGTATGGGCTACAGGTCAATAGGCAAGCAGCTTGGTGAGAAGGCAACTGTTGGCGCAATTATTCGAAAATGGAAGAAGTTCAAGATGACGGTCAATCTCCCTCGGTCTGGGGCACCATGCAAGATCTCACCTCATGGGGCACCATCAATGATCATGAGGAAGGTGAGGGATCAGCCCAGAACTACATGGCAGGACCTGGTCAATGACCTGAAGAGAGCTGGGACCACAGTCTCAAAGAAAACCATTATTAACACACTACGTCGTCATGGATAAAAATCCTTCAACGCACGCAAGGTCCCCCTGCTCAAGCCAGCGCATGTCCAGGCCCGTCTGAAGTTGGCCAATGACCATCTGGATGATCCAGAGGAGGAATGGGAGAAGGTAATGTGGTCTGAGGGGACAAAAATAGACCTTTTTGGTCTAAACTCTACTCGACGCATTTGGAGGAAGAAGAAGGACGAGTACAACCCCAAGAACACCATCCCAACCGTGAAGCATGAAGGTGGAAACATCATTCTTTGGGGATGCTTTTCTGCAAAGAGAACAGGACGACTGCACCGTATTGAGGGGAGGATGGATGGGGCCATGCATCGCGAGATCTTGGCCAACAACCTCCTTCCCCCAGTAAGAGCATTGAAGATGGGTCGTGGCTGGGTCTTCCAGCATGACAACGACCCGAAACATACAGACAGGGCAACTAAGGAGTGGCTCCGTAAGAAGCATCTCAAGGTCCTGGAGTGGCCTAGCCAGTCTCCAGACCTGAACCCAATAGAAAATCTTTGGAGGTAGCTGAAAGTCCGTATTTCCCAGCGACAGCCCCGAAACCTGGAGGATCTGGAGAAGGTCTGTATGGAGGAGTGGGCCAAAATCCCTGCTGCAGTGTGTGCAAACCTGGTCCAGAACTACAGGAAACGTTTGATCTCTGTAATTGCAAACAAAGGTTTCTGTACCAAATAATAAGTTCTGCTTTTCTGATGTATCAAATACTTATGTCATGCATTAAAATGCTAATTAATACATACAATGTGATTTTCTGGATTTTTTGTTTTAGATTCCGTCACTCACAGTTGAAGTGTACCTATGATGCAAATTACAGACTTCTACATGCTTTGTAAGTGGGCAAACCTGCAAAATCGGCAGAGTATCAAATACTTAATCTCCCCACTGTATATATGACCCGTGCATAAATGCATTGCATTTTTACTTAACCTGCTACAACTACTACTAAAGTCCTAGTTATGTCAAAAAAAATCTTTTTTGAGGGTCAAAATGACAAAAAATAAACTTGCATCATACAAATGAATTAAAAAGACAACCCACCCACGCCCTTGCAGGTGAGCCCTCAATTGCTACTCTGAAAGTATATTGAAACCTCAGCTAAGTGTCAGCTCAAATTTATAGGTGCTGTGGGACATAATGCATGTCCCTCATTTAGACGACTAAGGAACACAATTTTAGCACCCAGCGAAATGCATGGCCGAATGTCGTGTTTCAATGATGCCCTTGTTGTATATCAGCTCACTTCTCAACAGAAATACAGTGTTGTTCTTTAATTGTAAAGTGAATTTACTTAAGTTTATTGATCTGATCGCCCCGGCTGTGAGTCGCCCTCCTGAATAGCACGTTTCCACATTTGTAATTGCCTAACAGTTTAATTCAATAAGTGTGAATTTTGCAGCAGGCTGGAAGTGTTGGAGCCCAAGCACAACAGCAGAACTCCGATTCCACCACACCACCTATTCTAGCCCTGAATAAATCACCACGCAAGCCAATAAACCCTTTCACATGGATAAATGTAATTTAATCAGCATAGCTCATTGTAAGGTGTCTGCTCTGTGTGTATGTGTGTGTTTGTGTGCAGATGTTTGCTAAAATACATCAGAAGACAAGGTCAGGAAAAGAAGGGGGAGGTTATCAAACACATGGATGAGCAAAGAGTCGTATGAGTCTGTGCAGTTAATCCACATGGAATGGCGAAACGGTTTATAAATAAGAGCACTAGCTCATATGATGCTGCATTTGACACATATTGCTCAGAATTATAAAAAAAATAAAAAATATTGCTGCAGAATGCATTGCTTTTTTTAGTCAATAGATTCATATTTTAACAAAATGGTGCATATTAGTATCTTTAAGGCATGTTAGTGCTTTATGAAAGGATACCGCCCCAGTGACAGCTTTTGTACCTTTTATCTGAGAGTGTTTTTGCTTTCAGTCTGGAGAGAATTATTGCTTACCCTGGTTAGGAAATGGCATTACAAATCTAATACTAACAGAAACAATTTTAAACATGCCTCTGACACCCAGCAAGGAAAGATACTGCAGATAAACACCAAATTGGACAAAATTACAGCCCAACTTGAGCTACAAATCGAACAAGATTATATCGCAGCTTTAATGCAGTGTGGGTGTGTGAGATTTTAGAAGTGGTTTAAAGCTGAGATACATGTGAATGATGTTGAATGACCCAGCGAAATCAATAAATGCAGCCAAAGACACACAAAACAACAGAGCATGCTCAGACTCCAGACACTGAAATGTGGCTTCAAAACACATCGACTTCTCTACAAAAACTTCAAAAAGCGGGATTGAAACAAAAGGGAGAAAGCCTTCTCGCGAGGCGTATCGTCATTGACCGTAATGGACGTAATGGTGAGCTTTTAAGCTTTTGCCATGCGAGTCACATCCCGTTCTCAGATCAATAGCTCTCAGTGGTTCTGTGCAAAATTAGGAGAGATTCATTATTAGCAAACGACAGCCGTTAGCATGTTCCTTAATCAAGGAATCTGTCTTAATTGCCTAGATGCTTATTAAGACAGGTGGCAGCCCTAATATAGAGACCCTATTCTTTTTAGTGCACATACGAACACACACAAACACACACACGTTGTGTTTTCATGTTTTATGGGGACTCTCCGTAGACGTAATGATTTTATACTGTACAAATTATATTTTCTATCCCCTTATAACCCTACCCATCGCACAAAACAAAACTCTCTGCACTTTTACATTTTCAAAAACATCACCTAGTATCAGTGTTAATTTCGTTGACGAATAATTTTTGTCAACGACCTTTTTTCACTGACGAAAACGAGACGATAACTAAATAAAAACTGGTGTTGGATGACAAAAACTATAACGAAAATCAACTGTCATTTTCGTCAACAAATAAAAACGAGACGAAAATGTTAGGGAGGGACGATTAGGGAAGAGATCCAGTCAGAACTGATGTTCAGATGCGCACATTTGATGTGAACGTGCTGATCTAACCGCTGGAGAACACGGCGCTGTTGCGCTTCTACAGGCTCACGCATCCCCAATCCAGCGCTCCAGAGCGGCTCACAATCAATGAACATTAGCGCACATTTATGCCAGGCAATTGTTTATGAACTAATGCTGATGAATAATGACAATGTTTACTTTACCATGTTTATATAGTAATGTGTTTTATACGGTTAACAATGCATATTTTATCTCCTCATCTGAACTTGAGTGAGCAGCTGCAACTGCAATAGTAAGGCGAGATTTCAAAATAAGAGTCCCGGTGTATTTCCAGCTGGTTTATAATTAAAAGTCACGCATTATATATTCGTTTTTGCTTATACAATAAACTGTATTTAATTTAATTCCCATTTAATTCATAGTCAGGAGGAAAGACCAGTATTTGACACATATTCAATAAAGTATCAGGGTTATAATACTTCACTAAAACCATTAAAAAAAACTTTGTTACTTGAAATTAAATAAATGTTAACTACTGAAATTAAAAAAATAAATAAAAAATTTGTAGCTTTAGCTTAACATGATATACTAACCAAAACAGAAATACAAAGTTATAAAAACTATATAGTTGTTGACAAAAAAGTAATTGAGCTCTTTCGTGTCTTTTTAATGTCAAAAACAAAATGTCAAAATGTCAGTTCAAGTGACAATCGGTTATGTAATGCTTAAATGCTTAATGTATGACAATTGAACTAAACTCATTAGATTTTAGGAGACTAAATCTACTGTAGATTTAGTCGACTAAAACTAGACTAAAACTAAAAACAATTCAGTTGACTTAAATATGACTAAAACTAAATGGCATTTTAGTCAAAATACTATGACTAAAACTAAATCAAAATATGCTGTCAAAATGAACACTGCCTAGTATGATTTATAAGCTCTTTTCCTCATTGGGGACCAAAACATTTTCTCAAAAAGACAAGTATTTTGGATATTGCCATCTTTGTGGGGACATTTTAACCTCATAATGTAGGGTTTACCAGGGCACACATGCATCTATCCATCCATTCATCCTTTAGGGTTGGGTACCATTCACATTTTGACCGGTATCAGTACACTCTAAAAAAAAAAGGTTCTATATGGCACCAAAAATGGTTCTTGGCTCGTAATCATAGGGGAACCTTTTTAAGTGCTATATAGCACCAATTTTGGTGCTTCAGTGGTTCTTCAGCGGTTCTTCAGAGGTGCTATATAGCACAGCTACCATATACAGAACATGTTAAGATATGGTGCTATATAGCACCAAAATTGCTTCCTCTATAATTACGACGAAGAACCATTTTTGGTGCCATATAGAACCTTTTTTTTTAGAGTGTACCGGTACCCAACGGTACCTTTTTTCTCTGTACTTTAGGGATGTTTACATCAATAACTGTAAAGAACCTGTAAGTCCTTTATAGAAGTGTTATTGACATTATGCCAGAGCTGCCCTGGTCGCTGTCTGCCGTTGTCTGTGATGTTTGTATACTGTAATATTTACTATTTAATAGTAATGCTACTAGGTACTTAATTTAATTAATAAAAACAACCATATTATTTTTTTTTCTTTTTAATTTCATTTCTATGAAAAGATTTCCCACAAATGATGTGTGGTGTATTTTCTGGTAATCAAATGAAGACATAAGACATTCATTTAATTTATCTTTTAAATTAAACTTTTTTTTGTCAAACAAAAGTGCTGCACAACTGAGCTTTATACGGTTCAAATAAAAAAATAAAAATAAAAGTTTTGATAATTTATTATTATTACATTAGTGTTAGTATTATTATTACATTGAGACGTATCTAAATTCTGTACAACAGTGATGTATTTGTCAAGTGAAATCAAACTTTTATTTTGACGGGTTGCCGTGAAGAGTTTTGAGTTTCTGTGTGTTTATGATATGACGGTAGTTTTTCTCAAATGAAACGGTAAAATGCTCATGAAGTGACTCAGTGGCTCTGGAGATGACGTTTGTGCGTTCATGTCCTCATATGAGACAGCAGAGATGGAAACATGACCGTCACGCTCGATTCTGAGAGTGTGTGTGGTAAACCGCACGTCTATGGCATTAATTTGCACAAGGACACGCAGGATTCGTATTTAAATAGTCTTTTTGTGGTTTAATATTCACACACACTCTTCTCTATCACCAGAAGTTCTCAGGTACCGAAATTTGGTACCGATTGATTTAATGTGAACTGGTACTCAATAGTACCGGCGTAATTCGGTCGGTGCCCTTAAAAGTACAGAGTTCCTTACCCAACCCTACCATCCATCCATCCATCCATCCATCCATCCATCCATCTATCTAACCGTCTCTCCATCCATCTATCCATCCATCCATCTATCTAACTGTCCATCCATCCATCCATCCATCCAAACCATCCATCCATCCATCCATCCATCCGTCTCTCCATCCATCTATCTAACTGTCTCTCCAGCCATCCATCCATCCATCCATCCACCCATCCATCCATCCATCCATCTATCTAACCATCTCTCCATCCATCCATCCATCCATCCATCCATCCATCCATCCATCCATCCATCCATCCATCCATCCATCCGTTCATCCATCTATCTAACTGTCTCTCCATCCATCCATCCATCCGTCTCTCCATCTATCCATCCATCTATCTAACCATCCATCCATCCATCCATCCATCCATCCATCCGTCTCTCCATCCATCCATCCATCCATCTATCTAAGTGTCTCTCATCCATGCATCCATCCATCTCTCCATCCATCTATCTAACCGTCTCTCCATCCACCCATCCATCCATCCATCTATCTAACCATCTCTCCATCCATCTATCCATCCATCCATCTAACTGCCTCTCCATCCATCCATCCATCCATCCATCCATCCATCCATCCATCCATCCATCCATCCATCCGTCTCTCCATCTATCCATCCATCTATCTAACCGTCTCTCCATCCATCCATCCATCTAACCGTCTCTCCATCCATCTATCTAACCATCTCTCATCCATCCATCCATCCATCCATCTAACTGTCTCTCAATCCATCCGTCTCTCCATCTATCCATCCATCTATCTAACTGTCTCTCCATCCATCCATCCATCCATCCATCCATCCATCCATCCATCCATCCATCCATCCATCCATCCATCCATCCATCCATCCATCCGTTCATCCATCTATCTAACTGTCTCTCCATCCATCCATCCATCCATCCGTCTCTCCATCTATCCATCCATCTATCTAACCATCCATCCATCCATCCATCCATCCATCCATCCGTCTCTCCATCCATCCATCCATCTATCTAAGTGTCTCTCATCCATGCATCCATGCATCCATCCATCTCTCCATCCATCTATCTAACCGTCTCTCCATCCACCCATCCATCCATCCATCTATCTAACCATCTCTCCATCCATCTATCCATCCATCCATCTAACTGCCTCTCCATCCATCCATCCATCCATCCATCCATCCATCCATCCATCCATCCGTCTCTCCATCTATCCATCCATCTATCTAACCGTCTCTCCATCCATCCATCCATCTAACCGTCTCTCCATCCATCTATCTAACCATCTCTCATCCATCCATCCATCCATCCATCCATCCATCCATCCATCCATCCATCCATCCATCCATCCATCTGTCTCTCCATCTATCTAACTGTCTCTCCATCCATCCATCCATCCATCTAACTGTCTCTCAATCCATCCGTCTCTCCATCTATCCATCCATCTATCTAACTGTCTCTCCATCCATCCATCCGTCTCTCCATCTATCCATCCATCTAACGTCTCTCCATCCATCTATCCATCCATCCATCCATCTATCTAACCGTCTCTCCATCCATCCGTCTCTCCATCTATCCATCCATCTATCTAACCGTCTCTTCATCCATCCATCCATCCATCCATCCGTCTCTCCATCCATCTATCTAACCGTCTCTCCATCCATCCATCCATCCATCCATCCATTCATCTATCTAACCGTCTCTCCATCCATCTATCTAACCAACGCTCCATCCATCCATCCATCCATCTATCTAACCATCTCTCCAGCCATCCATCCATCCATCCATCCATCTATCTAACCGTCTCTCCATCCATCTATCTAACCATCTCTCCATCCATCCATCCGTCCATCCATCTATCTAACTGTCTCTCCATCCATCCATCCATCCATCCATCCATCCATCCGTCTCTCCATCTATCCATCCATCTATCTAACCGCCTCTCCATCCATCCATCCATCCATCCATCCATCCATCTATCTAACTCTCTCCATCCATCCATCCATCTCTCCATCTATCCATCCATCTATCTAACCGTCTCTCCATCCATCCATCCATCCATCCATCTAACCATCTCTCCATTCATCTATCTAACCATCTCTCCATCCATCCATCCATCCATCCATCCGTCCGTCTCTCCATCTATCTAACTGTCTCTCCATCCATCCATCCATCCATCATCTATCTAACTGTCTCTCAATCCATCCCTCCGTCTCTCCATCTATCCATCCATCTTACTGTCTCTCCATCCATCCATCCATCCATCCATCCGTCTCTCCATCTATCCATCCATCTAACCATCTCTCCATCCATCCATCCATCTATCTAACAGTCTCTCCATCCATCCATCCATCTCTCCATCTATCTAACCGTCTCTTCATCCATTCATCCATCCATCCATCTATCTAACCATCTCTCCATCCATCCATCCATCCATCCATCCATCCAAATGCTGTTTTTTATAACTTTCTATTCATTAAGGAATCCAGAAAAAAATATTAAGTGCAAAAATATAATGCAGACCAACATTTTTTCAACTTCTCTCCATCCATCCATCCATCTATCTAAGTGTCTCTCATCCATGCATCCATCCATCCATCTCTCCATCCATCTATCTAACCGTCTCTCCATCCACCCATCCATCCATCCATCCATCTATCTAACCATCTCTCCATCCATCTATCCATCCATCCATCTAACTGCCTCTCCATCCATCCATCCATCCATCCATCCATCCATCCATCCATCCATCCATCCATCCGTCTCTCCATCTATCCATCCATCTATCTAACCGTCTCTCCATCCATCCATCCATCCATCTAACCGTCTCTCCATCCATCTATCTAACCATCTCTCATCCATCCATCCATCCATCCATCCATCCATCCATCCATCCATCCATCCATCCATCCATCCATCCATCCATCTGTCTCTCCATCTATCTAACTGTCTCTCCATCCATCCATCCATCCATCCATCCATCCATCCATCCATCCATCCATCCATCCATCCATCCATCCATCCATCCATCCATCTATCTAACTGTCTCTCAATCCATCCGTCTCTCCATCTATCCATCCATCTATCTAACTGTCTCTCCATCCATCCATCCGTCTCTCCATCTATCCATCCATCTAACCATCTCTCCATCCATCTATCCATCCATCCATCCATCTATCTAACCGTCTCTCCATCCATCCATCCGTCTCTCCATCTATCCATCCATCTATCTAACCGTCTCTTCATCCATCCATCCATCCATCCATCCGTCTCTCCATCCATCTATCTAACCGTCTCTCCATCCATCCATCCATCCATCCATTCATCTATCTAACCGTCTCTCCATCCATCTATCTAACCAACGCTCCATCCATCCATCCATCCATCCATCCATCCATCTGTCCATCCATCTATCTAACCGTCTCTCCAGCCATCCAGCCATCCATCCATCCATCTATCTAACCGTCTCTCCATCCATCTATCTAACCATCTCTCCATCCATCCATCCGTCCATCCATCTATCTAACTGTCTCTCCATCCATCCATCCATCCATCCGTCCGTCTCTCCATCTATCCATCCATCTATCTAACCGCCTCTCCATCCATCCATCCATCCATCCATCCATCCATCTGTCTCTCCATCCATCCATCCATCCATCTATCTAAGCGTCTCTCCATCCATGCATCCATCCATCCATCTCTCCATCCATCTATCTAACCGTCTCTCCATCCATCCATCCACCCATCCATCCATCTATCTAACCGTCTCTCCATCCATCTATCTAACTCTCTCCATCCATCCATCCATCCATCCATCCATCCATCCATCCATCCATCCATCCATCCATCCATCTCTCCATCTATCCATCCATCTATCTAACCGTCTCTCCATCCATCCATCCATCCATCCATCCATCCATCCATCTAACCGTCTCTCCATCCATCTATCTAACCATCTCTCCATCCATCCATCCGTCTCTCCATCTATCTAACTGTCTCTCCATCCATCCATCCATCCATCCATCCATCCATCCATCCATCCATCCATCCATCATCTATCTAACTGTCTCTCAATCCATCCCTCCGTCTCTCCATCTATCCATCCATCTAACTGTCTCTCCTTCCATCCATCCATCCGTCTCTCCATCTATCCATCCATCTAACCATCTCTCCATCCATCTATCCATCCATCCTTCTCTCCATCTATCCATCCATCTAACCATCTCTCCATCCATCTATCCATCCATCCATCCATCTATCTAACCGTCTCTCCATCCATCCATCCATCTCTCCATCTATCATCCATCTATCTAACCGTCTCTTCATCCATTCATCCATCCATCCATCTCTCCATCTCTCCATCCATCCATCCATCCATCCAAATGCTGTTTTTTATAACTTTCTATTCATTAAGGAATCCAGAAAAAAATATTAAGTGCAAAAATATAATGCAGACCAACATTTTTTACCACCAACTTGTTTTTTTTTTGTTGTTTCTGCAAATCATCGTATTAGAATGATTTCTGAAGACACTGAAGACTGGTTGATGCTGACAATTAAAAAAAAGAAAGAAAGAAAGAAAAAAAAAGAAAGAAAGAAAAAAATAAATAATTTAAACTAGAAAACAGTAATATTAAATTGTAATAATATTTCACAATTTTAGTATTTTTACTGTTCTTTGATCAAATAAATGTGAGCATAAGAGACTTGCATTAAAAAAATCTTACAGACCGCAATCTTTTGATCGGTACTATATAAAAATGCACTAAAAAATATTATATTTTTGGGGGAAGAATTGCTTAATGTCACTTTAGTGTTTATCAGTATTCTAAGAACAAGCATTTATAAACAGCCGAATCAAGATGGGAATTTCGTATGAATTTGTACAAATGTGAACCGTATAAAAATGTATGATTTTTAGAAAAAAGTAAGCAAAAAGGTCCACCCCTAAACATGTCACAGGGGCGTAAGCAAATGTACGAGTGAGATTGTACGACGAATTAGCAACCAATTCAGAAAAAAACATTAAATAGTTACGAATTGCCATGAGATTGTGTTGAAATAGCACACCAATCGGTGCTGCCACACACAGAACACACATATTACTCTTTCTGAAACTTCATCAACATCCTGTATACCTGCAGTCCCATGGTGGGCAAGACAGCGAAAGAGAAAAAGAGAGAGAAGAGCATGGCAGAGCAATGGAGAGAGGGAGCGAGATGAAAGCAGGCATGGGTCTCACACCAGCGGTCGCCTCATCAATCACGGCCAGCCGTAGCCCAGACGAATGAGAGGCCGCTGGGAAGCTGCTCGCGTCTCTCCATCAAACTGATGTTTTGAAAGTAAGTAATCAGTGTTCTCCACGGGCACTCCTTCTGTGGCAGAGCAGCCCTCCTTCCCTATACTCTTCCCTCCTTCCCTCCTTCCCTCCTTCCCTCCTCCCCATTGTGTTGCATTCTCTCCTTGTTCTCCGCTACATGGAGTCAGGGCCTCTTCACCCCATGGGATTGTGGGAGCCATATTTGATCCATCTCAGCACAGTGGGAAGGGCCCTACACTGTCCAAACGGCAAGGTGCTTTTTATGCACAATCATGCTTAACGGATGGGGTACAGATGATGTACACAGGATTGCCTTGTTGGAGCACTCTGACACAATTCAGCCATCTACTTTGATCAGATCTGCGTTCAGATCATGTATAGATATGAAACAGCTTCACAAACAGTCTTTTCAACCACAGAGCGTCATGTTATAATAATTCAAATGATCACAGAAGTACTGGGATAAAAGTTCATAGTTCGGATATGAACACTCGTGTCTATGGTAGCAAACAAAATAGAGTAAATCACCTTTTGAAAGTAACGCTTCGAATAAAGTAATGAATAATTGACACTAGTTTGTTGGATTAGTAGAAAATAATACACACAATCCGCTTTACTATGGTTACCACACTTCAGATGATGTAGTTCAAGACATTTCTCAGGTTTTTGTCCTTAAATTGCTCTCATCCTACGCTTCTGTTGCTGATTCCAAAACGTCATTGTAGAGCTAATAATGGAGACTTGAGCCACTGATAGCAGACTAATGCACTTATTAATGTGGTTATTAGAGATACACTCACCTATAGGATTATTAGGAATACCTGTTCAATTTCTCATTAATGCAATTATCTAATCAACCAATCACATGGCAGTTGCTTCAATGCATTTAGGGGTGTGGTCCTGGTCAAGACAATCTCCTGAACTCCAAACTGAATGTCAGAATGGGAAAGAAAGGTGATTTAAGCAATTTTGAGCGTGGCATGGTTGTTGGTGCCAGACGGGCCGGTCTGAGTATTTCACAATCTGCTCAGTTACTGGGATTTTCACACACAACCATTTCTAGGGTTTACAAAGAATGGTGTGAAAAGGGAAAAACATCCAGTATGCAGCAGTCCTGTGGGCGAAAACGCCTTGTTGATGCTAGAGGTCAGAGGAGAATGGGCCGACTGATTCAAGCTGATAGAAGAGCAACTTTGACTGAAATAACCACTCGTTACAACCGAGGTATGCAGCAAAGCATTTGTGAAGCCACAACACACACAACCTTGAGGCGGATGGGCTACAACAGCAGAAGACCCCACCGGGTACCACTCATCTCCACTACAAATATGGAAAAGAGGCTACAATTTGCACCAGCTCACCAAAATTGGACAGTTGAAGACTGGAAAAATGTTGCCTGGTCGGATGAGTCTCGATTTCTGTTGAGACATTCAGATGGTAGAGTCAGAATTTGGCGTAAACAGAATGAGAACATGGATCCATCATGCCTTGTTACCACTGTGCAGGCTGGTGGTGGTGGTGTAATGGTGTGGGGGATGTTTTCTTGGCACACTTTAGGTCCCTTAGTGCCAATTGGGCATGGTTTAAACACTAATGTCTATGGTAGTGATCAAAATAGAGTAAATCAACTGAAGATTGTATCGATTACATCGTTTCACCAGTAGTTGGCGACAAGTAAAATAGTAAAATAAACATGTATGTGTCATTGAATCATTTATTTAAGAGATTCATTAAAAATTCTGATTCATCCAGTAATGAAAGCTGTGAAGACCTTATGAGTGAGTCATTGAATCATTCATTCAGACTGATAATGCGAGACACATTCAGACACACTTTAGGCCCCTTAGTGCCAATTGGGCATGGTTTAAATGTCACGGTATACCTGAGCATTGTTTCTGACCATGTCCATCCCTTTATGACCACCATGTACCCATCCTCTGATGGCTACTTCCAGCAGGATAATGCACCATGCCACAAAGCTTGAATCATTTCAAATTGGTTTCTTGAACATGACAATGAGTTCACTGTACTAAAATGGCCCCACAGTCACCAGATCTCAACCCTATAGAGCATCTTTGGGATGTGGTGGAACGGGAGCTTCGTGCCCTGGATGTGCATCCCACAAATCTCCATCAACTGCAAGATGCTATCCTATCAATATGGGCCAACATTTCTAAAGAATGCTTTCAGCACCTTGTTGAATCAATGCCACGTAGAATTAAGGCAGTTCTGAAGGCGAAAGAGGGTCAAACACAGGATTAGTATGGTGTTCCAAATAATCCTTTAGGTGAGTGTATAGTAATATGAGTGTATATAGGCCTATATAGGGGAGAGCGGGGCACAACCTAACACTTTTTGACTTTCTCAGTTTGTGTAAATCCACTTGGGGTTCAGAGTTATTTATTTTTTCCCACATTAATTTCCCACGTCTGGTATAATTATGTGGTTTTGTTTCATTAATACAGTGTAAACACAGCTATACAGCATAGTTCAAAAAATAATAATAATTAATAACTTCTGATCATTGACTCTCAGTCATGATTCACCATTTTCTCATGGTTTCTCAATCGAATTCATAAAAGTATAGAGCTCCGGAGGTCACGTGACCCATTCTGTTTACGACGCCATTTTGGCAGGCAGGTGCTAGCATGAGTTCACTGCGCACTTTAATTCAAAAGACATAGACTTGTACATAGCAAAACTTAATAGATTAAACATAACAGATCCCTATAATGCCCCCGGGGTGCTTTTCACGTGTATGGATAAAGGAACGGATAGCTTTCCTGTCAGGATACCTGTAGCACCAGCTGTGTGCAAGATACAACTAGCCTAGTTTTAACGTAAATGGCCACTAAGTTACAACTTATGCACTCCCAAATATTTTTGCGGTGCACCATTAAACTTAGTTGAAGCCTGAATCTACTTATAAACTAAATATTTACGGAAGCCTCCGATCGGGAGTAACATTAACAGATAGAATAGCAGGCAGACTGAACTGCATCAATACGCTCTTGTTTTACATTACAGACTTCAATTCTTTACACGTATATGATAATGCTGACATTTACATGTGCTTACATTTTAAGAGAGAAAACATGTGAATAGATTAACATTATATGTAGCGGGTTAACACGAACCTTTCCAAACGCCGCTGTGTGCATCTGTTCCATCGGTCCGAGTTGTGTCATAAATGTCATTTCTTATTTTTTTATTTATTTATTGATCCTTAATTTTGTTTCAAATATCCTACAGTTTCTGAATGCTATTTATATATAAAAGCACTTCTGTTATTAATTATCATATTTAATGGGAACTTATTTTTATCATTAGTTAAATGAGGCAAAAGTAGTTAAGAATGAAGAATAAACTGAAATTCACGGCATTTCAACAACTTACTGTCATAAAATGATTTCCCCTTTGCTTTCCCAAGCCTGTTGTGGCATCCTGGCGCACATCAGCTGTCCATCATGTTGAAATAGTAAGGTTTAAACAGTCCGGTTTTAAATTATTTTATAGATATCAATGCTACAGCCGCTCTAGCGCTCCCCTGGTTGCCTGCCAAAATGGCGGAGTTTAGGCTGCGTGACGTCCGGAGCTCTATAGAATATAATAGCGTAGCTTAATAGGGGCTCATTGTAACACAGTGTGACAACGCATCCCACCTGCACAACTGGGATGTAAATCATGGCTTGTGTCTTCTGCATCAGCATTAAATAACTATCAATACAGTAAAACTGCACATTTTCGAGTGGCCTTTTATTGTGGCCAGCCTAAGGCACACCTGTGCAATAATCCTGCTCTCTAATCAGCATCTTGATATGCCACACCTGTGAGGTGGATGGGTGATCTCGGCAAAGGAGAAGTGCTCACTAACACAGATTTAGGGTGCGTCTCAATCAGCTCCCTTGTTCAGTAGTCAGGGCACCAGTGTTAATTTTGACAGCAAATTTTGATTTAGTTTTAGTCATAGTCTTTTGACTAAAATGCCATTTAGTTTTAGTCATATTTTAGTCACCTGAATTGTTTTTAGTTTTAGTCTAGTTTTAGTCGACTAAATCTACAGTAGATTTATTATCCTAAAATGTAATGAGATTAGTTCAATTGTAATACATTAAGCATTTAAGCATTACATAACCGACTGTCACTTGAACTGACATTTTGACATCATTTTGTTTTCGACATTAAAAATACACGAATTCACTTTTTTGTTTGTTTTTTAAAAACATCTATATAGTTTTTATAACTTTGTATTTCTGTTTTAGTTAGTAGGCCATATCAGGTTAAGCTAAAGCTTCAAATAAGTTTGTTTATTTATTTTATTTATTTCAGTTAACATTTATTTAATTTCAAGTAATGAAGATTTTTTAAATGGTTTTAGTGAACTATTATAACCCTGATACTTTATTGAATATGTGTCAAATACTGGTCTTTCCTCCTGAATATGAATTAAATGGGAATGAAATAAAATACAGTTTATTGTGTAACCAAAAACGAATATATAATGCGTGACTTTTAATGATAAACAAGCTCGAAATACACCCGGACTCTTATTTTGAAATGTCTACGCCTCTGTTGCAGTTGCAGCTGCTCATTCAAGTTCAGATGAGGAGATAAAATATGCATTGTTACATCCGTCTAAAACACATTACTATATAAACATGGTAAAGTAAACATTGTCATTATTCATCAGCATTAGTTCATAAACAATTGCCTGGCATAAATGTGCGCTAATGTTCATGGATTGTGAGCCGCTCTGGAGCGCTGGATTGGGGATGCGTGAGCCTGTAGAAGCGCAACAGCGCCATGTTCTCCAGCGGTTAGATCAGCACGTTCACATCAAATGTGCGCATCTGGACTTCAGTTCTGACTGGATCTCTTCCCTAATCGTCCCTCCCTAACATTTTCGTCTCGTTTTTATTTGTTGACGAAAATGACAGTTGATTTTCGTCATAGTTTTTGTCATCCAACACTAGTTTTTATTTAGTTATCGTCTCGTTTTCGTCAGTGAAAAAAGGTCGTTGACGAAAATTATGACGAAAATTATTCGTCAACGAAATTAACACTGCAGGGCACTGATCAGGACATAAGTCAATGGGCCGGCTCCCTGAACAGTGCCCTGACTACTGAACAAGGGAGCTGATTGAGACGCACCCTAAATCTGTGTTAGTGAGCACTTCTCCTTTGCAGAGATCATCCATCCACCTCACAGGTGTGGCATATCGAGATGCTGATTGAGACGCGCCCTTGTGAACAATATTTGAGAGAATTAGGCCTTTTGTGTACATAGAAAAAGTGTTAGATCCCTAAACCTAAATACACTCTAAAAAAAAAGGTTCTATATGGCACCAAAAATGGTTCTTGGCTCGTAATCATAGGGGAACCTTTTTTAGTGCTATATAGCGCCAATTTTGGTGCTTCAGTGGTTCTTCAGAGGTGCTATATAGCACCTTAGTCAAAGAACCGGTGAAGAACCTCTGAAGAACCGCTGAAGAACCACTGAAGCACCAAAATTGGTGCTATATAGCACTTAAAAAGGTTCCCCTATGATTACGAGCCAAGAACCATTTTTGGTGCCATATAGAACCTTTTATTTTTAGAGTGTACATATGAGCACATGCGTTCCCTGGGATCGAACCCACGATTGCATGATCACATGATGTTGTATTTTGCAATGCTCTATCAATTGAGCTACTCAAAACCCGAAATATGACGCAAATAAAAGGAAACAAAGCATTAAAACGAACGTGTCCTGTTGTCGATTTAGTAAACGCTCCTATGGGTTGTATTTCAGGGAAGTGACAAATTGGTTGGAGGACTAATGTAATGTTGATTACACCCAACACTGATTATTATAATATAATAAATATATGAAATATGTTATTATATATTTACATCATATATTTTAATTTAAAATGACTATAATTTTAGAAATATATAGTGTTATATGTATTACATACACAGAATATATAAAAATAACTGTATAGAATAGGATGCTGAATGCATTGTCAATGCTGCTGTCTCAGTACAGTGCCAATAATGAAGTTACTCTGAAGAATTTGCCGCGAGTGACTCTGGAGCTTATGTAAATCAGAGACATCTCGCACGCTGGTCACATTTCCACATGAATATCGTGTTTGGCCCGCGACCAGAACCAGATCCATTTTGAGGATCAGATTGGGAGGGAGGGAGGAAGGCGGCGTGGCACACTGGAGAATAAATGAACCTCGTGCGACAGCTAATGACCTCGCAATGCTTTTACTCAGGAGCATATTTCACCGCCGGCTTGGTATCCAACACCCCCAGAAGCCATTTCAATAAAGCCTGTATTTACAGTGAACAATGTGTGATGGCACATGTCATTTGAGTTGGGCAGGCTGATTCCTCTTCCAGCACATGATTCACAGAGGTCTTTGTACTTGTTTTGTGCACATGTGCTATTTCGGGTACGAAGCTCGACTTCTGAGAGCACAAAGCAATCCTGTGATTGTGAATGTGATTACGCGCAGCCGTACTGAAATGACGGTTTAGTGTCTTTAATCACAGAAAAGAGCTCTTTTTTATTGAAATGGGAATTTGGACTTTTAGCCGCACGGGTAAAATGATCTCTAATAAATCCATGTACCACAACCCTAAATAGATTCAAGCATTGATCACTTAAATAATCAATCAATCAAAGCGGGCAGGCAGGCATTCGTGATCTGTCAATTAGTTTGTCATTAGCTTTGTAGACAGATTGGATTCACATATTAGGGGGGAAATGTATTTTGGGAAGGTGACAGTAATAAATCCCATCATAAGTGCCATTCGTTTGTCATATAAGAGGACTAATTCCCCAAAGAGGAACGGATTGTAATGGATTACACATCTTTCTCGCTCTCAGTTCTTGATATTTCCCAAAGGTTGCTCAGCTAGAGGGTTTCTCTAATCATCCAGCATGACAGACTGTATGATTAAGTATTATAACTCTATGAATAATAAACAAAACTCTGCACCGTAGCCCAGGCAATGGACACACACGACCAATTCAGCATCTCACGTGTTTAGGAAACATGAATACGGTGGTAGAATTATTTGGACACTTAAAAATGTATCGTTTTTGAATTCGAAGCTAAACGTCAATGTTATTTTTCAATATTTCACAAAAATAAATGAGTTTGTTAAAAGCAACAGCTGGGAACGGTGGTTCGTTTTTTGAATGCATACAGATGAGATGCAAATTCAGCTGGTTTGGTAAAACTTATATGACTAAAATAAACTCGTAATGGCTTAATACACCGAATGATCTATGGGCTCGGTTAAATTAAAGATCCATCTGTGTGTCTGCGACCTCCACTGCACTCACGGTGTTTACAGAAGATTTACTGACTAATGATCCGAAAAGAAGGTGACTATTAATAAGAACAGCTGAACAACAGTTTGCTGTGTGAATAAATACAGATACACAAATTATACCTGTAGCCGTATATTTTTCTGCTTAAAATGCATATAAACTCGATGAGAGATGTGATTTTTGTTCAATAAAAATAGAATAAATAAAATAAAAATGTTATTTGATCAAATAAAATAAAACAAACATTTTATCTTATTTTATAATAAATAAATAAATAAATAAAGTTAAAAAGCATTTAAACTTGATGAGACTTTGCTGTGATTTTTATTAAATAGGTGTTTATAGCATATGGAGTAGAAATAATACATTTTCGTTTCAATAAATAATATGTGAATATAAAACATGTTGATTGCATTTCACTGATGAGTAAAATAATAATAATAATAATAAAATATAAAATAAATTAAATTAAATAATAAATAAAATAAAATAAATAATGAAATAAAATAATACAATAAAATAAAATAGTTTGTGTGATTTTTATTAAACAAGTCTTTATATTACGGTATACAATAATGCATTAGCATTTCAAAAATATGTTAATATAAACAACATCATCAAATATTTTTGTACTGATGGAATGCTTTATAAAATGTAATTAAATCAACTTTAAAAAAGAAAAGTAAAAAAAAAATATTTAAACAATGAAACTTTAATGTGATTGTTATTAAATTGCTACTTATAGTATATGTTGTATAAAGATAAACTTTTGTTTCAATAAATATTATGTGAATATAAACACAGTAAAATGTTATAGTGTTGATTGCATTTCATTGATGGGTAAAATAACAAAAATAAATAAATAAATAAATAAATAAATAAATAAACAAACAAACAAATAAAAATATATAAAAATAAAATAGAATAAATAAAATACAATAAAAAGAAACTAAAATAAAATAAAATAAAATAATAAAATAAAATAAAATAAAATAAAATAAAATAAAATAATAAAATAAAATAAATAAAATAAAATAAAATAAAATAAAATAAAATAAAATAAAATAAAATAATAAAATAAAATAACAAAATAAAATAAAATAAAATAAAATAAAATAAAATAAAATAATAAAATAAAATAAAACAAAATAAATAAAATAAAATAAAATAAAATAAAATAAAATAAAATAAAATAATAAAATAAAATAAAATAAAATAAAATAAAATAAAATAAAATAAAATAAAATAAAATAACAAAATAAAATAAAATAAAATAAAATAATAAAATAAAACAAAATAAATAAAATAAAATAAAACTGTATTACTCAAGAGCTCAGTTATTTGAACTCTCCGGTGATATTTGCAAAAAATCGGATATGACATTTTGTGAATTTGAGCTTATGAGCAACATGCCATCTTTAATTGAATGTGGACATAACTCTCCACATAACTCTGTAAAGTAGAAACATCACGAGTAACCGAAAATCCACAGCACAAGCCATCTTCATGCCTCTTCTGACATCCTGTCTAGAGCCATAAAATAATGTCATTTGCCAACCTCATTTCACCCCTAATGAACAGCCCTAATGAATATTTTAGGAAGAGACAACCGGCTAGAGTCTCAAGCGTGCCTGCAGTCACGTCTGTAGCGCAGTGTTTTCTCTCTGTTCTCTGTCGCTACGCAGCAGCTGTGTTCTGTGTGACGGCCCACCTGCTCATCTCCCTCATCCTTTCCACCGCCAACCTGTTCTGAATCCTAAAAAGCCCATCACTATCACAAGACATTCAACTTTAATCACTTGGACTGTTCCATCCTCCGGTGTGGCTGTTTGTTTTTGCTGTTGTACAGGCTTCCGCGCGAGTCTTGATGTGTAGGGCGCTGAGAGGATTGTAAACAGGTTTACAGGATCTTGTAGGAACAGATCAATTCTCTACACTCTGTTGATCACAGTATCCAGACCTGTCACTCAGAACGTACTGTAGGAGGGCAAGTGTGTTGCGTCGAACTCCTTAGCAGCAGGAGAAGTGTCTTTTGTGCAAATCAGAGGGAAAGTTATTAAAGAAAGGTTCTTTTGCAACCCTCACAGCTCCATCAATATGGGTCAGAACTGAAAACATCCTTGTTAGCCCAAAAACAGCTTCTATTGTAACCGAGCTTAGAGAACGACTGGAATCTATGACCGCATATCTACCTATACAGCCTGTGCAGAAGAAGATCAACGCCAACTTCATCATTGCAGCTTTGGCCCCGCCCACTGGAGTGTTAGTGAGATGATGAGGAGAGAAGAGCGCTACAGGTTCACTGGACTAAAATAACATCACCTTCCAAAGGATCCGAATGCTAGGAATGTGCTTATTTATTTTCAACAATGTGAATGTTTCAGTTGAACATTATTTTTTTCATATTCACTACATTTCACTGTGGATTCTTTGGGAAATCAGTCACAATCTCGGCGCAGACTTTTACGACATGGACCCGCCAGTAATGTAAGTAACCGCGTTAATGCCTGATCTGAGACCAGTGATTTCTGATATGTAATGATTCATGCACAGTCAGATGTTCTCTGCTTATGTGTCAGTAAATCAAACCAGTGACTAAACTTCACAATGTTTCTCTTAGTAGGATGAAAATAATCAGTTATTTAAACTATGATTAAATTATACACTCACCTAAAGGATTATTAGGAACACCATACTAATACTGTGTTTGACCCCCTTTCGCCTTCAGAACTGCCTTAATTCTACGTGGCATTGATTCAACAAGGTGCTGAAAGCATTCTTTAGAAATGTTGGCCCATATTGATAGGATAGCATCTTGCAGTTGATGGAGATTTGTGGGATGCACATCCAGGGCACGAAGCTCCCGTTCCACCACATCCCAAAGATGCTCTATTGGGTTGAGATCTGGGGACTGTGGGGGCCATTTTAGTACAGTGAACTCATTGTCATGTTCAAGAAACCAATTTGAAATGATTCGAGCTTTGTGACATGGGCAGAGGTGGGTAGAGTAGCCAAAATCTGTACTCAAGTAAAAGTACAAGTACTTACGGAAATATTTACTCAAGTAAAAGTAAAAGTAACAATCGTAATATTTACTTGAGTAAGAGTAAAAAAGTATTCGATGAGAAAACTACTCAAGTAGTTAGTTACTAGTTACTTTCGATCTGATTGATAAGAAGCGAAAACCCTGAATTTCTGGCTACTTGGAGAGCTTTCACACACCCCTCGGTAACACTTTACAAGAAGGTTGTATTAGTTAACATGAACTAACCATGAACAACACCTCTGTTCAGCATTAGTTCATCTTTGTCAACGTTAGTTCATAAAAATCCAGCTGTTCATAGTTTATTCATGTTAGTTCACAGTGCATTGACTAATGTTAACAATACTTGAATAATGCATTAGTAAATGTTTAAATTAACATAAAGATAAATAAGTGCTTTATAAGTGCAGTTCATTATTAGTTCATGTTAACTAATGTAAGCTAATGAACCTTGTGTGTGTGTGTGTGTGTGTGTGTGTGTGTGTGTGTGTGTGTGTGTGTGTGTGTGTGTGTGTGTGTGTGTGTGTGTGTGTGTGTGTGTGTGTGTGTGTGATTAATGGTTAAACAGTGTAAATTAATGATGTGTCTCTTCTTAAAACATACTTTGTTCTTATATTTTTATAAGTATATAGGCTATTCTTTAGGTAGGAATAAAATACAATACCGTTTTTATTTGTATGTATTTTCTACACTTCAGACAGGTGTCTGTCCGGATTTGTGTATAAATGCAAGACGTCACATTAGGCTATTCAATTTGTTTCGTTTTGTGAAGAAAAGGATATGTAAATGTGCAGATGTGAACGTTTGTTCGTGGACGTGTGTTGTTTGGAGGATTCAAACGATTTGTCATTGCTTGCACAAGAGCGCATATGAGGAAAACACTCGGACAGTGTGTGAAATAGTATTATAATAAGGGAAAATTTCCCATAGTTACCAAATGACCGTTAATAGTGTTCAAATATAGGCATCATTGTGACACTTACCGCTACATGTTCTTTTCAGGGTGGAATTCTTGTATGCTGAGAGAAGTCAGTTCGTTTGGGTGCACACAACATGCATCGCATTATGAAACTATTCTTTTTGACATCTTGGAGTGAAAACATAGACTGAACTTGAAGCCACGAGCAATCTGCCTCCCGTAGCTCACACACATCTTCCTCTGCTTCGGCCATCATCTTCCGACTAAACGCGCGCTAATATAAGCGGGTGATGCGTAGCAACCTCTCGCGAAACAGCCTCTCCAACGTTTCGCGAGACTTGCGAAAGTCATATTAACTTATTTTAATATATATAATATAATTATTACCATTTGACAGTAACGGAGGAACGCCACCGAATGTAACTAAGTAAAAGTACAGTTTTTTCACAAGAAATTTACTTGAGTAAGAGTAAAAGTATCCATCTTTAAATCTACTCTAAAAGTACAAGTTACCCAAAAAATGTACTCAAGTAAATGTAACGAAGTAAATGTAATTCGTTACTACCCACCTCTGGACATGGGGCATTATCCTGCTGGAAGTAGCCATCAGAGGATGGGCACATGGTGGTCATAAAGAGATGGACATGGTCAGAAACAATGCTCAGGTAGGCCGTGGCATTTAAACCATGCCCAATTGGCACTAAAGGGCCTAACGTGTGCCAAGAAAACATCCCCCACACCATTACACCACCACCACCTGCCTGCACAGTGGTAACAAGGCATGATGGATCCATGTTCTCATTCTGTTTACGCCAAATTCTGACTCTACCATCTGAATGTCTCAACAGAAATCCAGACTCATCAGACCAGGCAACATTTTTCCAGTCTTCAACTGTCCAATTTTGGTGAGCTGGTGCAAATTGTAGCCTCTTTTTCCTATTTGTAGTGGAGATGAGTGGTACCCGGTGGGGTCTTCTGCTGTTGTAGCCCATCCGCCTCAAGGTTGTGCGTGTTGTGGCTTCACAAATGCTTTGCTGCATACCTCGGTTGTAACGAGTGGTTATTTCAGTCAAAGTTGCTCTTCTATCAGCTTGAATCAGTCGGCCCATTCTCCTCTGACCTCTAGCATCAACAAGGCATTTTGGCCCACAGGACTGCCGCATACTGGATGTTTTTCCCTTTTTACACCATTCTTTGTAAACCCTAGAAATGGTTGTGCGTGAAAATCCCAGTAACTGAGCAGATTGTGAAATACTCAGACCGGCCCGTCTGGCACCAACAACCATGCCACGCTCAAAATTGCTTAAATCACCTTTCTTTCCCATTCTGACATTCAGTTTGGAGTTCAGGAGATTGTCCTGACCAGGACCACACCCCTAAATGCATTGAAGCAACTGCCATGTGATTGGTTGATTAGATAATTGCATTAATGAGAAATTGAACAGGTGTTCCTAATAATCCTTTAGGTGAGTGTATATAGAAAGTGATCAAAGAACGCTCCCTTAACAATCGCTGGAGCTGTCAATCAAACAGTGTTATAATCAACAAATCTCTTATTTACATTGAGTTTGCACTGTTAGTTATGATGAAAGTATGCAGAAATCGAGTTGCACTGACACACTCACAGCATTCATGCGCTCAACATATGTGTGATCGGCTACAATGATTATCCTTTCATGCCACCATCTAAATATAATGCCATTGAACTAAATATAATGCTATAATCGACACTTTAGACGATTTTAACCTTGGCGAGGTCGCAGACGAGCATTTCTAAACGATCTTTCCCCAGCGCAGGTATGAAATTGAAAAGCCCGGTCCGTTCATTGTCGGACCCTGAATCATAGCTTCACATTGAGATCTAGGACACCTTCCCTAACAATCAATAACAATAGAGCGCTGACTCTTCATTCAGAAGGGCCTGTTGTTGGATAGATGACTGAGAGAGGTTTCTCTTTTGTTCGTCATCTTGCCTCGGAACGCTACAGATTTAAGAGACGAGGGCGCCGGTGGCAGCATCCGCTCATTTGTAACGTTTTGTTCATCTGGAGCTGTCAGGTGCAGCACTCAGAGCAGGAGATGATGCTGCCGTCTCTCACTGGCTGCCTGCAAACAGAGGCTTCTTACAAAGTACCTGACAAAAGTCTTGCAAATGCTGGTTATATAACTTTTCTCTATTTAAAAATGTACTTTATT
The DNA here is from genome assembly GCA_023566225.1 of Romanogobio albipinnatus. Classification (NCBI taxonomy): domain Eukaryota; kingdom Metazoa; phylum Chordata; class Actinopteri; order Cypriniformes; family Gobionidae; genus Romanogobio; species Romanogobio albipinnatus. The sequence goes on along the minus strand of CM042261.1, from coordinate 5,433,972 downwards.
CAGATATATATATATATATATATATATATATATATATATATATATATATATATATATATATATATATATATAAATACACTGTATCAGGCATAACATTATGACTGTCCTAATATTGTGTTGGTCCCCCTTTTGCTGCCAAAACAGCCCTGACCCATCGAGGCATGGACTCCATTAGACCCCTGAAGGTGTGCTGTGGTATCTGACACCAAGATGTTAGCAGCAGATCCTTTAAGTCCTGTAATTTGTGAGGTGGGGCCTCCGTGGATCGGACTTGTTTGTTCAGCACATCCCACAGATGCTCGATTGGATTGAGATCTGGGGAATTTGGAGGCCAAGTCAACGCCTCAAACTCACTGTTGTGCTCCCCAAACTATTCCCGAAGCATTTATGCTTTGTGGCGGCCATTATCTGCTGGAAGAGCCACAGCTTCCAGGGAATACCGTTTCCATGAAAGGGTGCACATGGTCTGCAACAATGCTTAGGTATGTGGCACGTGTCAAAGTAACATCCACATGGAGGGCAGGACCCAAGGTTTCCCAGCAGAACTTTGCCCAAAGCATCACTGCCTCCGCCGGCTTGCCTTCTCCCCATAGTGCACCAGGTGCCATGTGTTCCCCAGGTAAGCCACACACACGCACCCGGCCAGCCACGTGATGTAAAAGAAACGTGATTCATCAGACCAGGCCACCTTCTTCCATTGCTCTGTTGTCCAGTTCTGATGCTCACGTGCCACTGTTGGCACTTTCGCCGGTGGACAGGGGTCAGCATGGGCGCTCTGACTGGTCAGCGGCTATGCCGCCCCATACACAACAAA